>APFE031047359.1:409182-420576 GCA_000404065.3 Pinus taeda | reverse complement strand
TTGAACTGGATGAAGTTGAATCAAAAGATGACTTGATAATTTGCTGATGTTTTGCATGAATAATTTTGGCCTTTTCTCTTTCTTCTTCTAATTTTAAGATTTGATCATGCCTTAGTTGAATAGAACATGGGGAACTTTCTTCAATAAACTGCACTAGGGCTAGAGAAGGAAGCAATAGATTGGTTGGTAGAACTGCTTCTTTCCCATATACAATAATAAATGGAGAAGTACCTATGGAAGCCTTCTGTGTTATTCTATCATCTCATAGTGTAAATATCAAAGATTTATGCCAGTTTTTATGATTCTGTTCAATAGTTCGCTTAATAATTTTGACTAGATTTTTATTGGTAGATTCTGCTAAACCATTACCTTGGAGCTAGTAATTTGCAGAATATTTCAATTTAAACCCTCTTTTAATAGCGAACTCAAACATATAATTTCCAGAGAAATAAGATGCATTATCGAAAACAAGAGCGTTTGGGACACCAAACCTGGTAATGATAAATTGATCTATAAACTCTATAATTACTTCAGAGTTTATTGTCTTTAAAGGAATTGCTTCAACCCACTTAGTAAAGTAATCAGTAGCAGTGAAGATATTCTTATGTTGTTTGGATGACTGTGGAGTGATTTCCTCAATGATATCCAATCCCCATTGCTTGAAAGGTTGTTCAATGTTGATTGGTTGCAAAGGGAAGGCTGGTTTTCTTTGTCTTCCACTGGAGATTTGACAACTTCGGCATTTCCTTACATATTCGTGAGTATATTTGAATAGGGTGGGCCAATAATATCCAGCATGAATGATTTTGTGGGCTGTTGTATCAGCTCCAAAATGTCCTCTTGCTGGTCCGTCATGTAGCTCCTGCAAAACTTTTTGCGCTCCAAGTTTTTCTAGGCATCTTAATAAAATTGAATCATAATTTCGCCTAAAAAGTACATCATCTACAATTATGAAGTTTTTTTCTTTTAATATAATGGCACGTTTGTTTTTATAGGAAAGATTAGGAGGTGCATATCCATTTTTTAAATAGAAGATCAAGTCTGTATATAGTGATTCAGGATCAGTGATACTTATCTTATTGATTTCTTCAGTGTGTTCTGTATCCTATGATTCTTGAATATTGGATGCTCCTGCTAATAAATTGAAAAAACCTTGGCCTCTGACAATCTTTGCTAGCTTAATTTCCAAGTCATATTCATGTAATGTTGTGACCCAATTCGCCCTTTTTTCTCCTAATTCCCTTTGAATTAGTAATTGTCTTACTGCTGAAAAAGGAACTATAACTTTTGTGTGACTTTTTAAAAGGAAGGGTCTGTAGTGTTTGATAGCTTTGTACACAGTGAAGACTTGTTTTTCAACTTCTAAATAATTAAGTTTAGCACCTTGAAGATTCGAACTATAAAATGAAATTGGTGCTTCCAAGTTTTGATCATTAATCTGAGTGAGTACTACTGCATAAGACGAAGTGGATGCGAGAGTATACAGTATGAAATGATTTGAAAAATTGGGAGTGTTTAAAGCAGTTGCATTGATTATTGATTGTTTGATAGAGTCAAATGCCTGTTTTTCTGCAGATCCCCACCTAAACACCAAATGTTTCTTAATGATTGTTTGCAATGGTAAAATAATCTGGGAAATATCGGGAACAAATCTTTTAACAAAGTTAATTTGACCTAAAAATGACTGCATGGATTTTTTGTTATGAGGGAATGGAATATCATAAATCTCTTTAATTCTATCCGGATCAATATAAATACCATCTTTGGAAACAATGAAGCCCAAGAGCTTTCCTTGATTAAGAGCAAAGAAGGATTTTTTGGGAGTGAGGGAGATACTATACCTTCTGCAGCGTTCAAAGATTTGATTTAAATCATGTAAATGATTAGATATTTTCTTGGAAAATAGAGTAATATCATCTAAATAGACAACTATTGTTTTATTGATAATCCTTTGAAGGCTATATCCATTGCTCTTTGGAATGTAGCTCCTGCGTTGTTAAGTCCAAAAGACATTTTTTCGTAAGCATAAGTTCCCCATTTTGTTCTGAAGGTAGTTTTAAGTTTGTCATCGGCATGGATCAAAATTTGGTTATATCCTGAAAAACCATCTAAAAAGGACATTAACTCAGAACCAGCTACTGAATGGAGTATCTGCTCCATGGTAGGTAATGAGAAATTATCTTTTTGGCTTGCTTTATTAAGATTTATGAAATCTATGCAAATCCTGATGTCGCCATTTTTCTTTCTAACAGGCACCATATTGGAGACCCAGTTCAAGAGTTTATTCAGTTTGGATTTTATTTGACTCTCTAAGTTAGGATGAATTTTCCTTAACTTCTGTTGGACTGGATTTTGTTCAGAAAGCATTGGAATGGTATGCTGAATGATTGATGTAACATATGTTTTTAAATCATCATATTTCCAAGCAAAGACATGTTTATTTTTTCTTAATAACCTAATGAATGCTTCCCTTTCTTCCACAGAAAGTCCTAATCCCAAATTGATGTTTTGAGGGTTTTCCTCAATACCTAGGTTTATCAACTCAAATCTTAAAGTGGAACTTTGGAGCTTTTTATTGGTTACCTGTTTAAACCTGTCTTTAATATCATAGAGATCCTCTAGTTTAACCACTGGTTTCGGTATTGAGTTTTCTTCCTGCTTTTCCTTCATTTGAAGGTCATGATCGCTTTCATCAATGATTTGATCATCGTAGGACTTGTCGGAAGTCAAGAAATTTAAAATGTCTTCGTCGTGATTGAACACTCGCCAATTGGTGACATTGTCAGGAATTGATGGTCTAAAATTAACTCTACGGAAAATCTGTCTGGGCTGTAATCTTCAGAAGATAGGAGTTTAGAAGCAACATTAGCTAGCAAGTTTGCTGTTGCATTCTGGGATCTAGGGATAAGAGAAATATTGAATGCTAAAAATTGAGATATAAGTTCATGGACCAAAGACTGATAGTGCTTGAGGTGACTAGAAAGACAGTGAATTGTATTTCTAACTTGCTGTTGCATTCTGGGATCTAGGGATAAGAGAAATATTGAATGCTAAAAATTGAGATATAAGTTCATGGACCAAAGACTGATAGTGCTTGAGGTGACTAGAAAGACAGTGAATTGTATTTCTAACTTGTTTTATGACAATCTCTGAATCACCAAACACTTTCAAATATTGAACTTTAATACCAATAGATTTATATAGTCCTTGAAATAAGGCCTCATACTTAGTTGTATTATTTGTGCATTCAAATTCCAACCTACATGACAACATAGTTTTTTCTCCATCAGGGCTAACTAAAATACACCCTGCTCCTGAACCTTCACTAGATTTAGACCCATCAAAGTATAGTGACCAAAATAAAGAATTATCAACAATTTTATTTACAGTGTTCTCAACAATATTGACACATCTTGATCTATTGGTTTGTGAAATTTTTTTGATTTGGGATGTGAAACTATTCACTGAGAAAGGAGATGGTTGGGCAGCGTAATTGCCAAAAAATGATTTGGAAGAGTAATTCCCCAAATTATTATTATTAAATGCTATTGGTTGATTCTCTTGTTCAAATTTAGTGATAGTATGGGTCATATGTTTCTCCCGATCAATTTTTATTTGATTTGGCTTTCCTTTATAGGGTAGCCACATATGGGACCAATCGGTAGAAATATAACCATGGAGTTTCTCAGACCAATCCCTACTCAAGATTAAACCATAAAATTCAGGTATATCGGAAATTAAGATATCAATTCTATGAACCACTCGTGGATCAGTCAATAACCTGATAGTTACAGAATTGATTTCCCCTAAAACCTGGACCTTGGTTCTATCCAACTGCACAATATGAATTGCAGAATTTTGGGGTTCAATGTTCAGTTTGGAACAAACTGAAGCTGACATTATATTAGAGGATGCCCCTGAGTCAATCAAACAATTGTGTAGGTTTCAATTATAGTTCTCATAGGTCAAGAGGAAAGGGGGAGTACGGGAATTTGATCTATCTCCAATTAAAATTGTATCAGTAGCTTAATTTCTACCAGAAGGTGGTTGACCTGAATCATTTGCAGCTTTAGCACGAGGAAGAGGCGAAGAAGGTATTGCATTTAGTTCCTTAAGAAGCAATTTCTGCTGATGTTTGAGTTTTCTAAGTTCAAACATAGTAATGTTTGCCTTAGTCTTCTTCATATCATCAATAATATTGTAATCCATTGAATCCGATACTACCAACGTCTTAGATGTTGAACGTATATTTGAGGATGATGGTTGATTTTGAGGTGATGTTGCGGCCGACTTCTTTGTGGGTACCTTTTCCTTTATAGTAGTAGTACCTTCACTCCTTTTCTTTGATATTTCCTGAACAGGTTCAGGAGTACCTTTACTCCTGGTAGTCATAGGGAAAGCTTCTTGTTCATTTTCTATGTTGGAGTTGGGTAATATGAAGTCCGACATTCCATGGCATTCGACAACCTCCTCTTCTTCGGGTTCATCGGATGGTGAAATTGTTTCATCTTCTTCTTCCTCTTCAGGTTCTGAGTCTGCATTAGATATAACATTTGGTGGTTTTGACTCAGGTTTCTTAAAATTCCTAAATGGCTTCTTTGTTGAAGTTTCTGCTACTTGTTTTTTGATTTCAACCATTTCATTTGTCATTGTTTTGAGGACCTTTTGTAGACCCTCCATATCAAATGGATATTTAGGGGTTTTCTTCTTTGAATCATATTTAAAAGAAACTTTTTTGGATTTCCTATCTTCAAGAGAAACTTTCTTTTCTAAAGCAATAATGCATTTCTCTACAGCAAGCGCTTCTTTCATGTTTTCGGCTAAAGTTGGTTTTGCAGCCACAAAAATGGCTATATTTGAAGGTAGGGCTGTTATATACCACTCACTTCTGATTTGCTCACTTGGCTTGGAGTCGGTCGGAATCTTATTCAAGAGTTTATTGAATCGGGAGTTAAACTCCTTAATAGGTTCTCTAGATTCAATCCTTAGATTTGAAAGATCATTAATTAGTGTCGCTAAAGATCTATCATCACCATACTTAGTGAGAAATTTCTCCTGAAAGATGTTCCAGCTGGTAATGGATCCAGAGGGTAAGGAAAAGCAAGACCCAGCTGATCCTTGCAAAGTGTAAGGGAAAAGCCTAACGACAACATCTTCTTCTGTTACTCCTTTTAGGTTAACTGATAACATGAAATTGTTAATATGTTCCTCAGCTAATGTTCTAGCATCTGGATTAAATTTTGGTAGCCATTTCTCAGGATAATCAGGTAATGGATGTAATGGTGCAGACATAGTGACCGCACCAGGACTATTTCATGGATTCTGAGCCATCTTAGAAGTAACAACAATTGCTGATGGAGTTCCAGGTGTTTGGGGAGGAGTTGGTATTGAAGATTGAATAGGTTGTGATGTTGAAGTTGGTGATCCCTACTGAACAACAATATGTAATGGGGGAGTGGATGTTTGACTTCGCACTGGAGAAGATGAGATGGAAGATGATGAAGAAAAGGTCTCACTATCAGATCCTTCAGTGTTCTTTTTAGCCTTTTTCCTTTTTGGTAAAGGCAACTCATTAAGTTCAATACCGAGCTTTCCGCTTTGAAGTTCGGTGAGAGGGTGAGGTAGATTGAATTGCGAAGTCTCACTGCCTTGAGATACTTTAGATTTCTGTGGTGATATCGAAAAGCCTTGAAGTTTTTGGATGAGAGACTGAACTTCAGGAGACTTACGACTTAATTGTTCTGGAGTATGATGGGATTGAGCAGTGGTAGTTGATTCCTCTTCCTCTCGTTTGGATACTGGTGTTCCAGAATGCAAACATGAGGTCTGAGGTGAGGTGGAGGGAGACTTACTCTCAGAATGGTCTATAGATTTTGATTTACTCACCATTCATAGTTCAGGCCCTCCTTCTAGTGGCAAAAATGTTGATGCCTCGAAAATCGTTGCAACAACATCGGGGAAAACCACTCGGTCCGAACCTTAATGCAGCTCCTTTTCCGTTTGGTATGGTGGCTCTGACTGGAGATAATGGGACTAGTTTCCCAATGATGAATAAAAAGGGGATGGATGAGTGATTGGTTTTCTAATAAAATGGTAATAGATGAATGACTTAATTTAAAAAGCGAAAATACGAATAACTATTATATTCTGGGAAATTTCTATTCCTAAGTGCAACGTTTGATAATCTCTGTTCACAAATAAGCATATAAATGACTCTATTTGATAAACAAAGACATTCATTCATGTTCAAATAGTTGAACAAAGTAATTAATAAAACATTGTTACACTTATCTTTTATATATTACTGATACATGTATGACTAAAAGAAAAAAAAAACATCCTTTAAACATCCAATAGTGAACAATATAAAGAATGATGTTGAAAACACATACATATATTCAATAATAGCAAGAGTAATCAAATAAAAATTCACATAAAAAGAATGAATTCAGATCATAGATAGTAGTACCATATGTGCTGTAAATCATTCCCAATATCAATTGCAATTCAAATTCCTTCTTTCAACTCAGAGATAGTTTCATATAAAGGCAATAGTGCACATCCACATAAAAACTTCATTGTCAAAATTTGGAATAATTGGCCCAGTCTTTATTAAAAATATACTGGAAGTACAGTGGTGCAAATTCCAAGTTTGAGTCTTATACAGAAACTGAGGACCCTTTCTAAATGCATGAAAGGGTCTATAAATACTTAATTAAACTAACTAACTACAAAAATAAAATGCTATTTAATTGGTACAACTGGATCTTGAATATCTTCTCCACAACAAGTTTGTTGGTAGTCGGCAGCATGATTCATCACTCTGGCTATTTTCCCTTTGATCTGAGTTGGCATATTGCTAGCATCGGTTCCACTTCTGGAGGGCGGTTGAGACGAGAATGGAGCTGAGCCGAGTATGTGGCATCATGTATATCGTGAATGATACAACCGATTGCATCTGTTAGACACTTGAGGGCGGCTCTCTGGCTGTATGGTTTTACTAGGAACAACCAATAGGTGTCCCAAGTTAAACTTTGAATACCTGCAATTAACCTTCCATTCTTTTCCAGCTCCTGATTACATGCTTGCTCCAATGCTTTAGCCGATAGCAATTTACCTGGTGTACATTGTGAAATCATATTAGATAAATAGAGAGTGTTATTGATTAATTCAATCAAGTTACTTGTGGATAATTTACATCTAGAAACTTCTCTCTCTGCCTTCATCAACTGGGACTACCATTCTAAGAATAGGATTTCCTTATGTGATTCTAGGATTTTGGGTAGATTTGCTGCCTGTCCCTCACTGTGTCTTGCCAAGTAAGAAAATCTGTCAAGGTCTCGTCGGCCTGCTATAAATCCTGTCTAGCATCAACTGATTTATTGATTATTGATGTTGTTATATCACAAAGGGGCTCAACCTGAGAATATTATGACACAAGAGTCTTATTTGTGTCACCAATGCCTTATTAATCTGTAGTGCCTCTGTTCTGAAATCGGTAGGTTGTGGAAGACTCTTTAACTTCTCGATTTGAAGTGATAGCTGAGCAATTTGCTCATCTTTTGTTTTCGCCATTAGTTCATTCATCGTATTCAATTTTTCCAATGATTCTGATAATTCTTTCTGCCTTTGAATCGCGCTTGAATCTACTCTCTATTTTTCTTCAATTAACTGCTTATTCGGTTGATTATTTGATTGTTGCTGTGTTGACAATTGCTGTTCTAGTTGTTCAACTTTCTGTTGTGCCTCCGACAGCTGTGTTTGCAACAAAATAATTGTCTGGTCTTTTTCTTTTAGTAAATTACTCACTTCTAATGCCTTGTCCATGGTGGCCGCCGAATAGGCTCCAACATACTGGGAAAGCTTTGTTAGGTCATCGAAAGGATAAAACTCCTCTTTCCAAACTACATTGGCTGTCTCTATTTGTTCTGGGAACAAGGAAGGTTGATCAATCCTTATCCTTTTCCGATGTTGCTTTACTACGACCCTGTGTTTTGGGCTGTAGAAGACATCTAATGGAGGTATATCCTCCACTTGAAAAATGATTTTATCCGAGGGATCTTTTGGAATTATTTCTAAGTCTGTACTAGGGGGTAGGCTGCTAGTTCCTTCACTTGGAACCTTTGTTGACGCTGTATCTTGTGTATCTGTTGCTTTGGGTGTATCGGCACCTTTTGGACCTTCCAGATTGCTTATGATGGAGTCAATTTTCTGCCATTCTTGGAGCAATTTCGGATCAATCTGGGTATCCACATTAACATCCTCGCTGCCCTTATCTTGCTCCTTTTTCTGCTCTTCCTCCTGTATTTTCTTCAAGAATCTTTGATGTAGCAGGAGGTTTGACAGTGAGTCGTTGTTCAGGCTCGCTTGATTGTGTCGTTGGGGCAGTAGCTAGTAAATCCAAAGGCAGAGTTTGCAACCTCTGCTCTCTAAGTTTATTGAATTCTACTAACCCTTCATCGTTATATCTCATTTTAGCTAGTGTTTGGACCTAAAATAATGACTCTGCCGAAGAAAATAAGTCATCAAACTCGTCCTCTTTATGATCAAACTTTGTGAGTTTTGCCTATTCAAGTACATTATAGATGATTTTCCTTGGGTCAAATCGCCTATTAGGAATGGTGGCGAGATTTAGCATATTTATCTTTTCTACTTCCTCTCTGCATGCTTATAGTCATGCAGAGTGTAAACACCACACCTTAGAGGAAAAGGAGGCCAAACCTTCTTCTTTGAAGTCCTCATAGTCTTGGTTGCTCCTGCGGACGTAATATGATAGGCTAATTCTCTCGCCAATGGCTTGTCGGGTATGTACAAGGGAAGGACATGACGCCGGGCAAGGCTGCTGAAAACTCTTATGTATGTGAATTTATCCTCTTCAAACTAGTTTCCCAGAGCAGTTAGGTCAATCTCTGCTTGTGAGGAAATCTTCGGAGCAGGCTTGTCAAAAATGGCATAGTAAATGGGCAACATAAAACCATTACAAACTTGATACAGGTGGTCCTTATAATGGGCTTTCCACAGCTTTTGGTGATAAATGTGAATCGACATGGGGTCTTGTGGAGTCCATCTCCACCCGAGAACAGGAAATTTAGAGTTGAAACAAAGAGTATCTAAAGTATAGGTACTATAATAAAACAGAGGAATAGACCTATCGGTGACGCGAGTTTTATTTCTGAACTCAAGGATAACAGTGGCTAGCTTATCAGAAAATATATTTCCCCAATCCATTATCTCACTATTGACTGTCGCTTCCATTAAATGAACTATCTCAATTGAGAATTTTGAAGAATCATGTAATCCCCAAATCCTACACATCATCGCCCCGACGTAACAATAAGGAGAACATAATGAATTGACAGAGTACTTACCCGAAGATTCATGCTTGTGTCTTGCAGGGTACTGTCTCCATTCCCGAATAGGTGTTGATTTAGTTTCATTCTCATCCCTGAACTTCTCCAGAAATGCCTTTTTGTACTTCTTCTGTGGTTCAGGCAAGTGGTACATTTTCCTCAAATCATTAGGCTGAAATGAGCCGAAGACTCTCCCGTCAATTGTACAAAATGTTGTATTTGTAACAGGGATTTCCTCAACTGCCGACCTCACTACATCTGTATACGGAAGAATTTTCTCTCGAGCTGCTATTCGGGTGTAGGTAGGAGTTGGCTAAATCCTTTAGGGTAGCCTTTGACTTTCTGGTTGAACCTGCAGTAGCTTGCACTGATACCGTTTCAGGTTCTTCAGCTTCAACTAGATTGTAGATGCTTTGCCAGTTAGTGTTGCCGAGGCCAAGACAGGTAGTGTCTAAAATCAATCCTTTCTTGCTTGGTCCTGGATCAGTAGTATATTGTCCTGTCACTGTGGGAGATGAAGCTGTTGCAGATATCTTGGATTTCTTCCCCATCTGGCTTAAATTTGTTGCTTCGACGGAGCTCTACGCAGGAGATAAATGAACGTAATACAGAGAATAGGTGGTGCGAGCCAAATATGAAAGAGTTATATCAATTAATGAATAATGAAGGATTAAAATAATACTACCATGGATACAATCTCTGAGGAGATTTCGGCATAACTGCTCCATTAATTGGCCACTTAATCCTGTCAATCATTTAAATTCCCATCATATCGTTTATTCGCCAAATGATTCATTCAAGCGTGGCTTTGATTTTTGGCGGTTAATCACAAGTGAATTGCTATCGGGAATGAAAAGGCTTTTAATAATAATAATCTAACATAATATACTCAAGCCTTTTCAATATTTTTTGAAATTCGCGCTTAGGTTTATCGCAATCGGAATTGGAGAAATGCTCGAGTGGTAATATTTGTGTCATTGAAAAATCCTCGATCCCTGATGGCGATACAATTTTTTGGCATCGGGAGTTTTAAAAGGTGTCTTTAATGTGTGTGCACTACAATCTCCGATTACTGATAGCGATATCGCATCGGAGAAAAATGAGAGGGCCTTTTGTTACACTTGCTTGCCTTTCCCGATATCCGATAGTTATTCACTTGTCGGATCGGGGTAAACCAATGGGTCTTTTTGTTATGCATCCTTTGTTGTTGCGATATACGATCTTGTGATCGCTTTATCGTAATAATAAAGAATTATATATTTATTTTATAAGACCGATTTATGTTTATTCAAAAGGTTTATAATGTATTGTTTCTTTCGGACCTTTTGAGGAATGATGAGTTGATACCAATTTTATTCATAAATCTAAAAGGGACCCATTTCATATTATAGTTAAAGATAAAATTGTATGAAACGGGGGGTTGTTGTATAACACAACAGAGTCTTAAAATCACTGACGCTACCAAACCAAGAATCTCAACCATAAAATACTTTGCACAACGGAAATATAAAGAAATAAATCACATATGCACAATATACACAATTTTAAACAAAATTTTACAATAATGTACACTCAGCAATCTTCGTTATATTACACCAAATCTAAATAATACAACAATCTATGGTGTACAAGATACAATGACAAATGCTGCTGCAGCTTCTATGTCATATCTTGTCCTGCCGGTCCTTTGCTCCTGTACTTCTCAATTGTAGTGCCTTATTCCATCAAGGAATCTACATATCGAGAATCCTGAATGGCTACCACATAACAATGCTACAAGTTATGTTAAATTTTAAGCTTTTGTGGTATTTTTTTGCAGTGGCATGATCCGAATTATCCACAGTTTCGTGCTCATTTTGTTGACGTTTCAAACCCCAAAGAGGGTCCATCATCAGGACTAAATCAGAAAGAATATGAATGAAAGTTTATTGAGAGAAGAGCCTTCTGACCTGGGTATAAATAAACCTAGATCCCTAATTTCTATATAAAGAAGCCGACATAAATGTATCTGATTTCTTATTTATTATTATTTTATTTTTATAAT
>APFE031047359.1:383629-407980 GCA_000404065.3 Pinus taeda | reverse complement strand
AATTAAATTTAATTAAATAAATTCATTAAATCTATTGTTATGAAAACCCTAAATACGATGCTCCCAAAGGCCCGAAGAGGTTTATTTGTCTAATCAGGGGAAGCCAATTTCCACTAATTTCACCCCATTGTCCTTGTTGAGGTTCTGAGGAAATTTCATAATTTCGATGGCCTCTCTGATTTTTCTTTTATGATAATTATCCTCTCTTGCAATTATTTTAGCGTCTTCCAAACACACATGATGTTTGGTATTGGACGAGTGTTCTGCAAGGGCTGATGTACGGGATCTCTCATTCTTTATATCAACCACGTGCTCTTTTAGTCTAATCTTCAGAGACCGACCTGTTTCCCCAATATAACTTTTGCCACAAGAGCAATCAATCTTGTACACACCCTTGAGTTGTTGACGATCAATGTTATCCTTAACCGACCTCATCATTTGCCTTATAGTTCCACATGTTGTAAATTGAGTGTTTATGTTATTCTTCTTTAAAATTTTTGCAATCTTATCTGTAATCCCTTGGATGAATGGAAGGTAAACCTTCCCATAATTTTATTTTTCTTTCTTGTCTTCAGGAGGAATCTTAGGGAGGACCTTTTCCTGAGCTCTTCTTATAGCTTTCTTGATACTCCACTCCTTGTATCCAAGGTTTTTGAAGATAGAGGTTAAGTGTTCAATCTCTTCCTTTAGGTGATCCGGGTCAGAAATCTTGAAAGCCCTAACAGCTAGAGTGTTTAAGACGCTGGATTTTTGGGAAGGATGATGATAAGAGTCAGCATGAAGATAACTATCAGTATGAGTTTTCTTTCTATAGACCTGGTGTCCTAAAGAACCATCCTCTTTTCTGATGATTAGAACATCTAGAAAGGGAATCTTACCGTTCTCTTCAAGCTCCCTAGTAAATTTGATTTCGGAAGATATAAAGTTAAGATGATTGAAAAACCTCTCCAGTTCTGCCTTACCATGAGTCCAATTCAGGTTAGTGTCATCAACAGATCTTTTCTACCAAGCTGGCTTCGAAGGGTATGAGTCAAGGGCTTTTCTTTAAAGTACTCCATGTATAAGTTGGCGACGATAGGTGAGAGTGGGGAACCCATGGAAACTCCAGATATTTTCTCATAATAGTGATCTTGAAAACTGAAAAAAGTGGACTGTAAACAAATTTCCGCAAGCTTTGCTATTTCAGGATTGGTGGCCATCTTTATAACATGAACAGCTTCATCTAGAGGAATCTTTGTAAACAAAGAAACCACATCAAAACTCACCAAAATATCACCTTTATCCACCTTTTTATTCTTAATAAGGTTTACAAAATCATTTGAGTCCTTTATAAAAGAGTCTGTGTTACCAACCAGAGGTTTTAGGATTTTAGCTACAATAACCTCACAGGAGGGAATCAACTTCTTTTTTATTTTATCATCTAGGTTGGTTTCCATGATGGCTTTCTTGACTTGTTTTATCACCTTGGGAATAGGGTTGGAGCTGACTCTTCTATAACTCCCACAATTTAAATGCTCATTCATTTTTTGAATGTAATATTCCTTATTTAACACAACAGAGGCCCCTCCTTTATCAACTTTAAGAACAACTATCTTATCATTATTCCAGAGAGATCTAAGAGCCTCTTGCCCCTCTTTATTCAGGTTACTCTTTGGGCGCTTAGATTTCAACATAGCTAGAGAACATTCCTATATTAACATCTCTTTATTGTTTGATGAAAGGCCTTGATTCCCATTCTCAATGTTGCAGATGATGCTTTCAAATGGAATGTTCCTAGGAGAGACCACAAATCCCAATCCTTTGCTAAGGATATTGATTTCTTCAGAAGTGAGCATTATGGATGAGAGATTAACGACCCTCTTATCATGTTTATTTGGAACATTGGTGTTCCCAGCAACAGATCTACCATTGTCGGAATTATTAGGTTCAGCCCTAAATTGATTATCACCTGCAGTGTTATTATTTTTAATAATAACACTACAGGTGATAATAAATTTAGGGCAGACTCATCAAACTACTCTCTAGGTTGGCCAATACCCGAGCTCCAATATGCTTTCTAGTAGCAATAATAACACTACATGTGATAATCAATTTATGGCAGACTCATCAAACTACTCTCTAGGTTGGCCAATACCCGAGCTCCAATATGCCTTCTAGTAGCATCTTTTGTCCATTAAATAGCTAGTCATAAGGCTACAATCCTTCACCCAATCACGCATCAACAACATCCTTCTAGGGCTACTTTGGGTAGCCAACACGTTCCTCTCCAATAATCTTTAAGGCACCCAATCAATCATTGATGAATATGCTTCTAATATGACACTTCAACACCTTGGAATGTCATATACATGGCATCAACAAGCTACTCAACAAAATGATGCAATCTGCTCATCAGCTTGATCTAATACACATCTCCAAGCACTTCTGTTTCACCACACTGCACTTCTGTAATGTTGCACCAATAGTTAGGGCGTCACCTACAACCCTTAACCTCCATGCAAGAAACTAGCCTCTAAAGGTTGTGATCCACCCTAGAAAAGGTCCTCCATGCATACGCTACCTTGTATGGTTTTTGTCCGTCGTAGACACAACCCATAAGGGCCTCCATATGTTGGCTATATCTTATGACCTAGCCTGTATCTTTGGTCCCCTCAAAAACCTGCCGCGATCTACCTTAAAACAGTAGTCTCATACTCCTTTAAACTGTGGCCTTTCTGCATTGTAAATGCACCCAAGAAAAACCCTAAAACATGCCTCAAATAACCCTAAAACCACTCTCGCTGTCGCTTAAAGCACTCGGTCATCTACAACTATACCTCAGCCTCTTTTTGCTGTACCTTGGCTCCTTTTGCTACAGCTTAGGCTTCACGAAAATTTGAGAGCTACCTTTGGCGTGTACTGCCCAAACTTGGATTCACAAATGACTCCAAATCACCCTTAATTTATAGACATATAAGGGGCTCCATGAATTTCGAAGAGACACATCTATTGGACTATTTTTACACCAAGGCTACGTGACTTGGTAACCAATAATTATGTTGTCAACTTCAAAAATTCATTTCTCTCTAACGGTAACTCGGATTTGGATGATTCTCGATGCGTTGGAATCGTATCGGCAAGCACTATCGTCATCATCCATCACATGTCATACCTCCATCATGGTTCTATCCCAAATCATGATGGGTGCAAAATCCCACACTTGGGTTCCAAGCCCACAAACTTTCCTTGTGGTGCTTTTCCCTCCAAACCCTAAGCCCTAGGGCTTGGAGTACCTCCCAAGCTACACAAATCAACATGAACCATCCACATGGCCTATCCCCACTCTTTAGCTCACAACATCCCAACGTCACCTGAGGTTGGATTGACTTGTACACCTGTAGGTGAGATGGTAGAGAAATATCTCCATTTGATGGTTCAAGAAAATTTGTCGCTTAAAGTTGTGAGCAAGGTAATGTCTTAAATGCATGTGACTGCTGCCACATGTCACTTCTTGAAGCACCTTGAGTGCAACCTTTGTTTTCAAAGGTCATTTGCTTAATGATGCAAAAGGCCACCAAGTGGTGTGATGGGTCTTCTGCCTAGTCAACCACACATGTCAACCTCTACCTCGCTACCCAACCACCTGTTGTTGACACACCATGTATTCTAAGTCATCATGTGCTGTTATACAATATTTTGTCACACTCCCAGTCTCATATCATGAAGTGTTGCACTTTGTGTCATCAATGTCACAAGCGTCACAAAGTGATAAAATCTGTCGCAAATAGTATATTCACAATGAAACATTTTTCTGGTAATTAAAAGAATATCCTTGAATAAAAGGAAGAAAAATTGCCTTGGAAGAATTCTGAAGAACTTTTCAAAAACCCTTGTTTGCAAGCTTAGAGCGTTTTGCATAACTAGTACCCCGCGCTAATAACTTGTGGCATAATACATGGCTAGTGCTACCAACACAAATTTTAGAAGGAAAAATCACGTTGATCCTCTTAAGGCAGTTTTCCCAAAATGAAGGAGAATTTTCCCTTACCAGAAAGGTCGAGAACGACGATGTGGTTTTAGGTATGTGAAGTTTGGAACAAGACTTTCGATTCTAGCTCTAGATCCTACTTCTATGTATATCTGCCTTGAGATGTGGAACTCCTCGCTCTTTTTTGTTGAAAATAGCAACAAGAAATGCTAAAAATAGAAATTCTATAAATAGCATTGCTATAGATAACATTTCAGGTACCAGTGTTGAAAATAAAAACAAGGAACGCAAAAAATAAAAATGCTAAAAATAAAATTTCAGGATAGATTCCAATTTTAATTAGTCTCTGAATTAAAATTGAAAATTAAAATTCGAATTTAGTCTCTCCAACTGTTTGAAAAATAATTAATTAATTCATATTGAGTTAATTAGTTGGAGAAATTCAAACATGAAGTCTTTGTGAGACATGCAACAATTATCCCTTTGACTGAGGAAGTTATCCCTTAATTAAGGAGATAAGGATGAGTTGTATTTGAGTTGTAATTAGTTAGCTCAGTTAACTGAGTTAAGTCTAGTTAAATTAGTTCCAAACAGTTTGTGGAACTGATTGTGAGTTCAGTCAGTTAATGCATGCATGCATGCAACTAGTGTTCTCCAGATAACTGAATATTCTCTCCTAAATAACTCATGCATGTCAGTTCAGAGAAAGACCCAGTTGAGATTAAAGGAAGGGACAATGTACTATCAGTTGGAGGAATTTTCTTATAAAGGAAACTCATCCATGCAGAAGCAATTCATTCCTTTAGGATTGCGCAATTATTTCAGAGATCAGAGCAGTGTGTGAGGTGAGAATCACATAGGTGGCAGCTGGAGGACCCAAGAGAAACTGCGCAAGGAAATAGGAGGCTTGGAGGACTAAAGTAAGGCATATGTGTTGTCTATTCTGTCTATAAGCAACAGTGAGGGATTGTATTGAGAGCTATATAGCTTGAGAGCTAAACTTTGTGTAATCCTGAGATATTTACACTTGTATGATAATACAGATAGCGAGGTTTTTAGCTGAGGATTTCCCCAGAGTATTCTTCTGTGTTTCATGTGTGTGATTTCTTCTTCTCCGTTATATGTGTTCCGATTGATCTTTCTAAAATTGATTAAGCTTTTGCAAAGTTTGATAGTACAAGTAGATCAAGTATTTTGCTTTAGTTACATTGCATTCTCAGCTAATCTACAATGAGAATTTCTACATGGTATCAGAGCTAGCTGATCTATAGAGAAATTTCTACATTTTCATGGATCCTCAACTCCCTCCCCTTTCCTATAAATGAAATGCCTACTATCCACTCAAGGTTGGTCGGTTGGTTGCCATCCTAAGTGTTGAATTATACCCAATTACTACCCATTTGCAAAGGATAAAGGTGTTTGAAGGCTCAGGCTTGGACTTGGAATCTCACTCGAAGGAGGCTTCCAACATCAAGGATTTATTGGTTGTAATGATCCCTTTTCATCTATATATAATACAATATATGTTTTATTTCCATAAATGTTTCAATTATTGTCCATTTATTGTAATACTCCTTGATATGTTACATAATTTGTATTAGAAAGTGTTATGATTTGCATGGGCTTGTTGTCTCCACTTGATCTTTCTTGCAGACACTAATCTACAACAACAAAGAGGATATTGTGAGCTTGGAAGCAAAGGAATCAAGTTCAACATCAAGGATATTAACATTAGAGGGAGGTAGGAAATATATACTCCTTTTCATTTTCTAGTATGAATTAGGAAATATTACATGCAATTGTCTTTTGTTGTTGCTAGATCCTCCCATAGGAATAGAGGGATTGTTTATGTTCGCATAAGGATTGCCTACATAACAAAATAGTGATTCCACTGGGGACTACATAACCCTTGAAACCTCATTTTTTTTTGGTCTCTTTTGATAAGTTTGTCCAACCTCTTAGTGATCCGTGTTATCCCCTACAATGTCCCAGGCTAAGGAGGATATCGAAAGAGGTAACCTCAAGCCACTTGTAGTTAAACAGATAGCCCTGCTAAACTAGAGAGGGATCTCTCTAAGGATTTCACAATCAATGACTAGAGGAAAGTTATATTTTAGGCTATATATAATAGTTTTAGATGAATTTTTGGAAATTTAGGGTTTTTGGGTTGTTGGATTACGGATGAGAAAAAGAAGCTAGGTCAAGGCCTCAAAGGGTTGAAGTAATAGGCATAGGGAGGACCAAGATAACAATGTCTTGTGATGGATTTGAGAGTTTAGTCAATGTAATGTAGGGTTTGAGAATCTTAGAAGGTCATAATGAGCATGTATGCCATGAATTCATTAATGTAGAAGAAGAAATACATAGAAATGATTTTCCACATAAACAAAGCTTTGAATATAAAGAATTATGCCTATATAATTGTAAGGAAATCACCGAGGAAATAAAAAAATGTTAAGAAATATAGATTAGTTCATAATAAACTAACAGAGAAAGAAAACATCATCACAAACTCACTGCACAAGTATTCCTGAAAAATAGCTGCAACTGCTCCTTTGATTAACTGAGTGAAAGCATAAGATACAAATTCTTTCTTTTGAAGTCCAACCCTTCTCTCTAAATGAGAAATGATACATATAGACTAAAAAAAATAGTCTCCCCACCTTCAAGGGTTGAATCCCTAAGTGGTGGAACAATTTCCAAGAATCTCTCAACCAACAAGTGAGAGTGATAAGGTAAAAAAAAAAACTCTTCTCTTAGACTTTGATTCGAGTTTTTCTTCATTTATGAGGCACAATTAACAATAAAAAAAACCTATCATGCTAATTTATTCATGATTACATCATCAATACTTTGAACTACTAAAGTTACATCATCAATTTACCTTTGACCAAGTCAAAATATAAAATATGAGAAATTACACAGTGGAATTTTTAATTAAAATCTTAGAAAATTGCAGAAGCGCAGCTCCAACTTTGAGGCCACTTCTAGGTGTCTTATTGAAGTCAAAATTGAAATATGAAGGAATGGTAAAATAGCCATGTCTTTCTATTTTCCATAACATCTTGAATTTTTGAAAATAACCCACGGGAAGGCCTCCAAAAACTGATTCTCCCAAGGTGTCTCCAAAAGTGCAACGCCTATCAAAAAGAGGGGCAAAATGTTGATTTTTGACCCCTTTTTCTCATTTTATCAAAATATGAGCCATGTCTGAGAAATATGAGGAAATGGGTTTTTATAGGAGGCCATAAAATTTCCAAAAATGCAAGACACTTGTCATTTGGATCTCCGAGGAAAAAGCACCACGCCTTGCTAATGTAATTTTTGAATTTTGCACCAAATTTCACCAAAAACAAAAAATGCTCAGAAAACTCCCAAAATTGGTCTAAAAGTTCCAAATGAGGTAAATTATTCTCTCATGGATGCTTCAGCAAGAATATCCAAGTTCTCCCTCTCATATTTGAATTTTAGGGTTTCCTTCAACTTGTTTTGCATTTGCTTGACCTTGATATTGCAAATCTTGTTTCTGGTTTGGTAGTGGTGGGCCATGTGCCTCAACAGTTGGTTGTCCCTATTAGCCTTGTCAATAAGCTTCTCTAGATGACCATTGAATTTTCCTAGCCAATATTCCCCGTCTTCATTGATTTCCATAGCAGTTTTTTCTTTAATATCCGAGTCCTTATCCAGTAGGTTTTGGTCTCTTTCCTTCTGCAATGCTCTTTTCAGATCCTTTTCCCTAGGCCTCTTCTTTTCGACCTACTTTTACTGTTCATCATGCTGATCATGCTCTAGCATTGCTTTACCTTTGACCTCTTGTTTCAACATCTTGGATTTCTCTTTTTCCATGATTAGCTGTTTGGCCTTGAGTTGACTATTTTCTTGTTCAAGGAAAGAAATGATAAATCTGGCCCTTGCCAAATTGTCCATGAGCTCCCAGATCTCAAAATCCTCCTCCTTGATATCTTGTTGCAAGGTTAAATTCTCATCTGTTTCCTCCAATTCAACTAGGTCAAAATCATTCTCAATTAGCTCCTCATCTTGTAAATGTGACCCTTGTTGTGCCGATGTAGAAGGCTTGGCCCTTTTCTCAACTAGAGAAGTAAACACAATTTTTTTCCTCTCTGGTATATTTTGGTCACCTCAGGTCTAGGTGCCTTGGGAACCTCCTCTAATTTGCTTGATGACCCTACCTCCATAGGCTATGCTGATGTGTCTTGGTGATGGCTTGGTGAAGTAGTCTCATGCCTCTACAAGGTTGCTTAATGAAGGTATCCCATGCCATGTTCTTTTTTGCTAACTGATGGAGGACTACAAACTTTATCAAACTGTGATGAAAAATGCTAGGGTAATGCTCTTTGTTTTTCATTTGCACCTTTTTCAGACATTTTGATGAGACTTCTACACAAGTAGTTACACAGGTTAAGAGGTTTCACAGTTGTAAAGTACGTTAGTAGCATAATGTGGTATTGATACAATCTGGAAAAGTGAAAAACTTCATCACAACCTTCATCAGTGGTGCATAATTTTCTAAAAGGTATCTAAACGGAATGATGTGTGAATGGGCTTCTCTGTAGGGTGATTTCAAGAAAGGTTTGTATTACTCAAGGTCTAGGCTCATGCCTTTGAACCAATATTCACCATGATTTGGTATCCCTGTGGCAAGAGAGATGGAAGCAACTGAGAATGTGAAATCAATCCCTGCTATGGTGGCTTTTTCTCCTTTCAGATTAGTGACAATCCAATCAGTGAACTTCTCATGAAAACCTACTTCACCCACTCCTTGACAAAACCCTAAGCAGTTAACATCTTTAAAGCACTGCCTAATAAATGGTGAAGAGTTGATCTCATTGCAGTTTGTGGGCTCATACCTCAGAATCCTCCCCCCTTTATGATGTTTTCTCTTTTTTGATGGTGAAGAATATCCTTCCATTTTGAAAACCCTAGATGATAGGAAAATGGAAAAAACAATGAGAAATGAGTGAAGTGGTGAAATGAGGGAGTTAGGGAAGGGAAATGGTAATAGGGAAATTTTGGGGGATGGATAGGGGTTTTAGAAATATTTAGGAAGTTAAATGTAGGGAAATGAAATGAGGGAAATAAGAAAGAAAATTTAAAAATAGTCCTAGCCAGGGAGACCGCTCAATTTGATAGATAAGAGCCAGGGTTTGTAAGAAGGTGAAGTAAACTGAAGGGAAATGATTTGTTTGGTGGATGGTATGGTGATTTGTATGTAAACAGAGGTTTAGGGATAAAAATTCTAAGGTTTGAATGTTCCAGCTGATCATTTGCAAGATTTAAAACATGAAATTCTTACAAACCCTAGAAGACTAAACTCACGATCATTTATTTGTTTTGCCAAAGGAAATGAGGGAGTGAAATAAGTGTACTTAATTAATAAATGGCTTAAAGCAATAAGAAACTGGAATGCAAGATTAAAATTTTTATTTGGGTGATTTTCTATGAGTTTCGGGATACTCTGTCCTATGCATAGTGCTATTCACAGAAGCACAACGTAGTGTTTGTAAGCGCATCGCCTCTTCCAGAAATGCAACACAATGTTCCTATGTGCAGCGCCAAGCAATTTTTGCCAATTTGAGCTGAAAAACTCATGTTTTTTCACCAAAGGAGGAATTAGCTCGATAACCAAATGAGATAAGTATGCAAATGACATGTGTATGAGACTTTGGGCTTTTATAGACATGGAATGATTCTTCTTTGAGTGATAATGGGCACTACATGTCTTTTTCAAATATGAATTTTATTCTTTTTGAACTTGAAAACCTTGGACATATGTAACTTGAAGTTATTTTTATCTTTTTTGAACAATGAACCTTCTTTATTTTTGGAACCTTGAAACTGTAGCCATGAAGTACTTATGAAATTACATCATAATGTATTGAAAAGATTTGCTTATCACAACTCATCTTATGCTGGATTTTTATGCATGAAATGAAAGTGTTGGTGACCTTGAAACCCTAATGACCTAATGGAGACATTGGAATGAGTGAAATCATGATGGTGATGACTAACATGATGATGATATTCTCTTTATGATGAAACACTCATTTGAGTGATGAAAGCGATTGGCATGTGAATTTTTTTAGAGAATAGAGATAATCCTAGTCAAACTAACCAGTGACCAAATTTTATTTTGAAAACCTAGTGACATGATAAAATTTGACCTTGAGACCCCTAACAAAACTTGGAAAGTATTTAGTCACCGATGATAGGAAGAATTGATTGACACTAACAATCCACAACTTTTATTGATTGTGGATCCAAATTCTGAGTGGTGTGTGGTTTAGAGTGTTAAATATGGATCTCTCTTAAATTTTGTTTATTTTTCCTAAGTTTTTCTCGCCCAACTCATTTTTTTTGAAAACCAAAGCACTGCCAGGGTAGATGTTACTGATTAAAGTCATCCTTAAGTCCCTGTCTTCCAATGCCAGCCTGCGCTGGTCCAAAAAAATGATAATTTTTAGGGTTTTTTGACAAAAGGTCTCGAATGTCTTGATCTCTAAAGTTTTTCTCCTACTCTATTTGCATAGAATTTTGGATTATTGTTGTTAAATTCTTAATGGTTTGCAAGAGTCAATTCCATGTTGAATTAGTGAAAAATAACTTTGGTTGAATCTTTAGTTCTTTGGGTAAATCGAATCTATTGTTTTGTTGATTGCATGAGTTGAGGGAATTACTGATTTGTTGTCTAGTAAGCATTTTTTCTTTTGAAAACCAAAAAGAAATTTCATTTTCATTTGTTAACCCTTCATCTCAAAATTGATCATTACTTATGGAAATTCCATTAGATTACATTGCACTGGAAAGTTGTTTTTGAGATTTTCATTGAGCATATATTACATTGCTTGGTGTTAAAAGATAATAAGTGCATCCTCATTCATTTTAAAAAAAGAAAAAAAATTCATGTAGGTGAACTTTTGTGAATTAAAATTCATTTACGTTTTTGGTTGTTGCATTGGAATTGTGAAGTTGAAAGATCTTGTTGGTTTCATATTTGATTGTTGCATTAGTGTTTGCACTTCTCCCCTACACTAGATATCTTTCTTTGAAAATGAAAAGTTTTTTTTTCATATATTTGCATCGTAAGTGTGTTTAGGTGACATCGAGTTTTGAGCCTTGAAACCGAAACATAATTGAAGATCAAATTTAAAATTCATCTCCATTAACCTAAGGAGAATTTGGAACATTAACACAAACATCTAGAGGTCTAGGCTAGAGATGTGTTGCAACGTCATTAAATGTAGGAGTTGTCATTGTTTGCTAGCATTGCATCCTGAGGGTGAAATCCCGTTCCACATATGTAAGTGTATAGGATCATTCTCCACGTACCTTTGGGTATATCAGAAAATGCTCCGTGCATGAAATGTATATGGAAACACTCTCATCAAATGGTTAGGCATTAGACATCACTACTATAGATTTCACTCCCACGTATGGTTGAATATATTTTGGGAGTCCCCTATAGGTTGCTATCCATCCATAGGTAACCAAGTCTACCGAATTGTATACCATGATACAACGAATACAACATTCAGGGAGATTCGATGTCGTACATTAAGTCCTTGGTTTTCCAAGGTGTATATTGCAGTTCATGGTGACTTGGTAATCCATTTTTCCTAGCCATACCTTTATTTTGTTTTGTGTCTTTAATTTATAGAATCAATTAATTGACCGTGGAATAACATCCTCCCATGTGGAATAACTCCTTTGTGGATCTTAGGTTGAGACTAATGGAAACAGTTCCTGTGTCTACCAATCAAGGAAACCCTTTTGATGGGAATCCCAGTCCTTTTCCTTCTTTTTGAAATATTGGTGATCCTTATATGGCAACGTTGTCCCTTCCTATATTTACCACTGGTTTGCCGATTTGGTTATTTTCAACCCCTATCGTTTTGAAGGTCCAAACTGCTTCTCAACTGAGTTCTTGTCCTCCTAAACAACATCAACCTCATGTTAGTCCTAAAGTTGACCCTTTGCCTTCTTCACCTATTGTTTTTTCATCCATTTCTTCCTCTTCACCTGGTCAAATTATTAATTCTAGTAACCAGGAAGCTAATAAGAAGAAGAAGAGGATTATGAAGAAGAATAAAAATAAGCACGATGGAAACCAAGTAGTCATTGCTACCGATGCAACTAGTATGGATAAACCTTCCAATCAACCTTGCAAAGTGAAGTTCCCTTGCCGGTTGTGTAAGGGTGACCACATTCTTAGAGATTGTCTGGGTATCCCCAAGGTATTAGAAGTATGGTCCATAGGCTTACATCAGCCTTTGTCATTAGCCTTTGGAGATCATGCTAGTGATAAACCCTCAACTAGTGATAGCAAAGTCCAAGGGAAAAAGGGCAAAGTCAAATTTCCCTGTAGGTTATGTGAAGGGAATCATCCTATTCACCTTCGTCGTTATATGGATGAAGTATCAAAAGTGTTGGAAAACCTTACAGCTTCTCAGCCTCATCTTCTGATTGGTTATCGAAAGGTTTCCCTTGATCCCCCACTAGTTATCTAAGTGATTGATCAAAATTCATCTCTAGTCAATCCCAATATCTATGAATATGAATCCCATGAGCCCATTCTCAACCAACCATTGGTTGAGAAAATGGTTGACTTGATTCTAACTTTAGTTGATCATACATTTCTCGTAGAGAGTGAACTTCATACCACTCAGGTTCTTCTTGTTTCTTCAGATTCCAATGAATTAGGGGGTAATCCTCCCATTCCCATGGTACAGGGGAGCGATCCTCCCATTACCATAATGCAAGGGGGAAGTTCTCCCATTCCCATGGCACCCCCTCCAAGTAGTATGGCAACTTCCTTTGATTGGAGTCAACTCACAGGATATCTTCTTCCTTCTTATGTGCCCTTCCATATCATGGTACAGGGTTATAATATACATGTGCCTAGCAAAATCATAGACGAAGGTGAATCAGTTAGTATTCTTTCCCAAACTACTTGGAAAGATTTAGGTTCTCCGTAACTTGTCCCCGTTACCCAGAATATGTTGGCTTTTAACAGAGGAACCAATCAACTGTTAGGGATCCTTCCTAAGTTTCCTATTACTTTGGGAGGAAAAATAATATATATCGATGGGATGATTGTCCAAGGTCCTTTGGATTTTAATTTAATCCTTGGCTGTGACTATGTTTATGTCATGGAGGCTCTTGCCTCTTCTCTCTTTCGTGTCATATGTTTCCTATAAGAAGGAAGAATTGTTACCATTGATCATATTTCATTCGTTGGTCCTAATTTGAGTCCAAATCAACCATATTACAGAAATGGTCCTTTTATGCAAGTGGTATCACCCCCGCCACAGGTTAATTATGTGGCCACCTGTTCCATGCCCGCGTCTGTTGATGATCTAGTCAGTGATATAGTGCATCATGTACTGGGGGCATTGGAGCCTGATATTTCCATTATATCCCTTTATATGTATCCCTTCTAGAGCATTTTTCTCCCATATGATGAGAACCTCTTGGAAGCCATGGCCACTTATGGACCATGATCAAGGTTATAAGAGCAGAGTTCCTTGTCTTGTGTCAAGCTCATTAAAAAACAAAATAAGGTGTCATGAGCATGGTTCTTTTCCTATGTCAATATCGTTAAAAAATGAAACAAATCCCCTTCCAGTTCAAGCCTTTGATTAGATCTCATAAATTCCTAGTTGAGTCTTTCACTTGATCTCATAAATGAACCTTCATTCCATCCACATGTTAGTACCCAGTAGTCTACTTAGGTGAATGAAATGAAGCTTGGGGGGCATGTACCTTGAATTGAGTCATTGTTCTTGGGCATGAAAACTTATCTCAACCATAGTTTTCTTTGTTTCAAGATTTTATAAAAATGAAACCAAATTCAAGAATAGTTTTTCTTTGTTTCAAGTTTGTGTAAAAATGAAACCAATCTCAAGCATAGTTTGTCTCCATTTCAAGCTTGTGTAAAAATGAAACCAAATCCAAGCATAAATTTTTCTCATGTTTCAAGCTTGTGAAAAAATGGAACTATCTTCAAGTATTCTCAAGCATAGTTTCCCATGTTTCAAGCTTGTGTAAAAATGAAACCAATCCCACTTTACCTCTCATGATTTCCATTTTTATCAGCATGTTTTTTCTAGATTCACCTTGGTTTTTTCATTCCATCGTCAACATCTCTTTGGCTGATCATATGATTTCACTTGGTTGTTTTACCCTTTCCTAGGGAACATCTGCGATGCTTCATCTTATTAGCTAGCCTCTTGATCTTTACATGTTTTGAGTAGTTCCATCATCACTGGAACAAGTTGCTACATTTTATACCACTCGTTCATCCAAGAGGAGCCCTCTTTTATCTCTTTTCAGACTCCGAAAATATGAAAATATTTCCGAGCACTTGTCTTTTCGAACTTGTAAAAATAAATGAAAAGACATCTACTTAGTATAAGTTTAACCCTTTTCCGAACTGAAATAGACTAGCTACGAAAAATGAATACCTTAGTCAAATTTGGCTAAGAGGTTCTCTTGAGCATTTTTTTCTACCTTTTTCGGACTTATGAGATTATCTACGAAAAGGGACATTTGGAGTTTTCTTTTCGCCTCTTTTTAAAACTTTTTAAACATGAAAAAGATGTTGAGTTACCCCTCCATTGAACTCATAAAACTAAAACAACGAAGGACTCTTCACCATGAAGAGACCGAGCTACTCATTCCTAGGGATCGTTATAAATACTAGGATGGATTCATCCGAAGGATGAAATTATATGACAAGAATATGATATCCTCTTCAAGCCTGAAATTAAAAATAAAGAGGTACTCACTATAAATAGTGGGGGAAAATGGAAAGAAACATATATCGTGTATTTTGTATGAAAGGAAGTATGTCACTCTTGAACGTTACACTTATATGTGTCTCATGTCAGGTTTGGGGTGTTAACACCCAGGTTGTTCCCTATGACTCCCAAGGGAATACGGTCGGGGTAACCACTAACCAATCCTTGGATTATAGCTTCTAGCCCAGCTGTAATCAGAGAGGGCTCTCTCTTTAAGGTTTGTCTCTGTTCTGTGGAGATATTAGGCTAGTTATGAAGTAAAGGTTTTTGGTTTATGTTTGGTTGGAAGGATGTCTTTCTGTACTTAGTGGAGATCTGCAGATAACGTTAGTCCATTGGGAAATGGAGTCTGTGACTATTGGTTTCTTGAAATCTTGAGTTAGAGCAGCTGGAGTTACAGGGCCATTTAGATACTTCACGAAACAAACTTGAATTTATGATGGTGGAATGTAAACAACCAGTGAAAAGCAATTAAGAATTTTCCACTAAGCTGGGTTGTGAGAAAGAGATGTATTCCTCAGGAGCAAAATTGAATTCCTAAAACAATAATCACTGTGAAAGATATAGTGTGAAAGGGTAGCAGTTAAGAATTACACCTTTATTACTATAACCGAAGAAAAACATTCAGAATAGCTTAGATTGAGTTCAGGGTAATTTGTGATTAAATCCTGGAACTATTCTTTTTCCTTGCTATTAACTGTAAGACACAGGAAACATGAAAGAGATATGAAACATAACAAAATGCATAACAAAGAGTTATAAGAGAAACTTATTGTGCCATGAAATACGCAGGAATCCTGTAACTTTCAGCTAAACACCAAAAAACATCAAGCAACCCAGAGCTTTGGAAATTCCATCATATTTTGTATTACTTCTCTGAGAGTTACAGTAAAATAACAATAGAATAGATATGAACAATATCCGACATCCAACGTCCAACCCCTGCTGACTTATGCGAGGGGGAATATATAGAAGTGTTTCATACAAAATATCTCAGGTATTGAGTCATGTGAGAAATAAAATATCTTCTTTAACTCATACAGAAATAGTAGATAAGAAGTTATTACAGCCTTTAATACAACATAAATGCTCTTTACTCCTGTCAGAAGATTTCGACCTTTGGAGCTCACCGAGTCGGTTGAATGCTTTGTTATAACTGTTGAGTGACGTGTTTGTGCAGCTCTGTCCTCCTGTAGCTTTTTGGCCTTGTCACCTGTGACTGCCAGTGCTGCTGTGGTGGCCGAATAGTTGTGTTGAGTTGGCTCAGCCTCTTTCTGCATACCTGCCGATATATCCTTATTTTCATGTGTATGAAAATTTAAATATTTCAAAAAAGAAAAACATAATTACTGACTTTGGTTTAGTAGTAATTGTATTAAATTATTCCAAACTTCCTGTGTAGGCAATTGATGCCTCAAAATTGAACCCATGGTCTCATCTGCCTCTGTATACTTGTAAAAATTGGGAGGCTCATCAAACAAGTGAGTAATTTCATTCATAATGAAGAATAAGCTCTCCACCCTGTTGAAAAGGGTCTGTCCTGATGCTGGCCCTGTTTCTGCTGATGTGCTGGCTGTTTCTGCAATCTGATTGGCAACAAAAGTGTTGACTCTCTTGGCATATTTTTCATGTGAAAGTAGCCTTCTTGAAGGCTCCATCAAGCTAGGAAGACCTCTATTTTGTAATGCCATGAACCTATCCTGGAATTTATTGATATCTGCCTGCATATCCTGGCTTCTTCTTTCTAAGGTCTGTACCAGGTTTCTTAGTGTCAGGACCCTTTTGACCATTGAAATGGTCTAAGTCCTGTTGGCAATTCCCATTTTCATCAGCTGGGAGCTTGTTCTGTAGTTAAGCACATTTATCATTCTGGTGGCAATCTCAGGCATGCTGCCCAGAGACGCCCTTGCCCTTTGGATTTCCCTGTGTGCTTTTCCAATGAGCGCCATTTGCTCGTGAATGGCCTCAAAGTATTCCCACTGGTCTGTGATAGACTGGCCAATATTGGCCCATAGGATCCTCTTGAGCTCAGTTGTCACCTTGTCTAGTGTGAGCTCCTTTTCTAGCTCATTTATTCTCTTTTTGAGAGCCTTTACCTCTCTTTCTCTTTCAGCCACATTTTGCTTAGATTTGTCATATTTTTCATTGATCTTAGCCAGAGTGTCTTTGGCCTAATTCAACTCTGACATTTGAGCCTCCAAGGCTTGAATCTCATTTCTCAGCTTTTGCATGTCAAGGCTTTCAGCTTGCTCTGTTGTTGGTGCTGAGGTGGACGGTGCTGCTTGTTGTGTCTGCTGACTGGAAGGGGCAGTGATTTGAGGAGCTTCCTCCAGATTAATTGTTTTTGGAGGAGGTTGTGAAGTTTGTCCTGCCTCCTTTTGCTGCAATGCTGCCTGAAGGGTAGCCTCTGATTCCTCCAGCTTCTCTTGTGTCTAGATGAGCTGTTTGTATAATGTTACCAGCATAGCAGCTGCATCCTTGTCTTGTCTGAGCTGGGCAACCTCTTCAGTTTGAGGATGAAGAGTTGCTGGGATTTTTATCATCTTCCTTAGTGCTGTCATATCAGCATCCCTTAGCTTCAGAATCTCCTGCACTGCTTTGACATCCTTAGGATCATGCCCAAGCTCTATTATGATGTCCTCTAGAGCTTTGATCCTATTGTCCTTTGCTAGAGAGGATGCCCTTTCCAACTCAAGTTGTGAAGTGGTATTATTTAGGCTATTTTGTAGCCTGTAGTTCACCAATGTCTTGTCTGCCAAGGAGGCATACACCATCTCACCCATTTGTTTGTGCAATTCGATCTGATCCATTGGGTGGATGTCCTTGGCCAGGACCTCAAGGTTGGTCCTGATATAATCGACAGCTGACTGTGGTTGCTGCACGATTGGTGTGAAATGGTTCATTATCATTTTGCCCTCAAGTGCATCATAGGCAGACATGAGTCTTTGCTGGTTAGTGGGAGCCATTTTCAATAAATGATTATACAATTGCAGCCTTATGGGTTCATTTCTCTTTTTGATATCCTTGAATTGCTGCTTGATGCTCTTTTCACCTTCCCTTTGTTAGCTTGAGGAGCTAACTTCTCCTCCTGCTGCCCTTTCTTGTTCTTGCTGGAAGGAACTTACTGAGGCCTCCATGCTGGGCAGGCCTGTACCGGAAGTTTTCCCTATTGGCATTTATTCTTCTGAAAAAGGGTTTAACCTTTGCCTCTTCTCCCCTTGAGTTGTTGGGGTAGTAAGGGGAGTCTCTCTGTCCCTTTTCCTGCTTATGTCCTCTCTTTGTGGGGTTTGGAGGACTGAAGAATCAATTCTTGATTCTTGCCTAGGAGGCGCCATTTGTGTTGTCTGCTACTCTGTGACAATTGGGGCCTCTGTTGTTTGTTCTCCTCGCCCTAGCTGCTCCTTTCCTGGCTGATGTCCCTGTTGTTGTTGCTGAACCTGTGCTTGCTGTACCTATTGCTCCATCTCTTTTTCCTTGCCTTTGCTGGGAGATTGATTTGTAGTTTTGACTGCCTCCTGATGTGCTGTGGAGGATGAGGCCACTGCTCCTGCTTGAGGCTTTGGCAGAGAGAATACCTGTGCAGGAAGTTCCAAGTCAACCATTTTAAGAAGATTTCTTCTTGCTCTCTCATTCAGTTCTTCTTGTGTAATAGGTTCCTCTAGTGTGCCTCTTTTCCATTTTGACTGATTTGCATATTGTTCAATGTGAGGCAACCTTACATGGTCATAACTAGAGAGCCTATATTTGACCCTTCTTAATGATATGGAGTGATTGGGGTCATAAGGTTTCCAGAGGAAACTGGTCTTTAGGCCAAGGACTTCTAGCTTTCTATCAGCTTCTTTCCAGCCTTCCTCCCTTTTGTTCAACACAAGGTGGCCCAATTGATTTTTCACTTTTAGCTGTGCCTTCTTGTCCTTTCCTGAGAAGTGTATCATATCAGCATTCCCAAATTGCCTGAAGTATTCAAGGGAAAAGACTCTCATGGGAACATACTTGGGCAGTCTGTATGGGGGTAACTCACAACCATATATTCTAATAACGGTGTAGTTTTGGTAAAAATACCAATCACCAATGCTGTACACTTTGGACAACTGAAGGATTCTTTGCATCTCGTCTGTCAGTCTTGGAGGAGGCGAGCTCAGGAACAGAGACATGGCTGGGTGGATGAAGAGGTCTATAAACTCATAGTAAGTGTATGGAGAGTAGGCTCTGCAGTGAAAAACTGAGCTCCAGTACACTACCGACCTTGGATTAGCTTGTGCATCCACTCTTTTGACAATGAAGGAGAATTTCTCATGCTGATAGTATAGAATTAAGTGGTAGATGTAGGAGGTGTATCTAAACACCTTCTCTCTTGAAAGGTTCATAAACTGCTCATGCATCTTGTCTGATATGTAGGTGGCATAGTCATAACAGATTAGAGTTTTGCCAGGGGAGAACATAAGCATCATCACCAGTACAGTTTCATCAATATACTCAACTGATTTATAACCCAGGATGGAACTGATCATATCTGCAAGGTCTATGCCCAATTGGTTGACGTAACCAGCAAAAATAGGAGGGTATTGCACAGTATCAGAGTTAATAAACAGTTGGTTCAGCTTTGTGATCTGAGCATCTGTCAACATTCTAGCTCCTTGGTTTATCAGATCCAACAAAGACAGGGGAACCAATTTCTTCTCAGTCTTAAACTGCAGCATCTCTCTGATGGCCTCAGGGGTGATGTAGAATACAACTAAGCCTGAAGGGTCAAGCACATCTCTCTGAGTGGGATCATAACATACAGCACACAGGTGAATTAGGTCAGGGAATTGGTTGACCTGAGGAAGCTTGAAGATTGGGAGGAAGGAATCCCAAATGCCCAATATATCTGTTCCATCTACATGCTTGGCCTTTAATTCATTTAGCAGGTGGAGGTGGAACTTGTTGTGCGTTAGGGAGTCTTCTGAGATTTGATAATCTAAGTCTGCTAGATCCTGCCACTCCAATTCTCTCTGAGGGGCATTCAGAGGGGCAACATTGAGGGCCACAGGTGCTATTGGAGTCTCCATGGTTACTTAGGAACTTTGTTTTGTAAGTAGACTGATGTTACTAGGCTGGGCAACAGAAGAAGAGTATTGCTTGGTCAAAAAGAGGTAAATTGAGAAACAGAGGATGATAGGGTGAACTTGCAGCAATTGAAATACTACACACAATCACTTGAGAGGCGAATACTTGTCTTTAACAGACCTTTCTCAATAATTAAGTGTAAGCTCCGGGTTTCCTGTTCACAAATGCGCGAACAGAATGTAGGTTTCAATGAAAGTTTTGTTTTAAACAGGCTCAACTAGTGAATTTCGACCGTTCAATTTTTAATGGGAACTGGGTGCAGGGAATTTTGCCAGTGAATTATGCGTTTTCAGTGTCTTAAGTGAGTTCTTAGCTATTGCAGACAAAAACCAGGCTCAGAGAAGACTTGCAGGGATAAATACCTGGTAAACTCGACGGTCCGGGTCACGAATGCAGGTGGGTAGGCGCACCGAAGATCTCCAAGTCGATTTGAGTAGGTTGGTGCAATTTTGGACGTAAAATGCATGGAGAGGGCGCAACAACAGTTTTTGCAAAAAGTGCAAAAAACGCGAAAAATAGACAAAAATATGGATTTTTGGGACATTCGTGCCTTTTTTGGATGATGTCAGCATGACGTCATCGGGTGGGTCAGGGTCGGATGACGTCAACATGACGTCATCAGGTGACATGGCGGCTTATGAGTGGTCCACGGGGGTGGTGAGGTGGCAGACAAGTGGAGCAATGGTGGACGGGGGTTACGGACGCGGCGATGACGCAGGCAGTGACGCGACGCTGATGCTGGCAGGCGGACTGGTGGAAAACCGGAAACCGCGGCGGTATCATATCGGACCGCTTTTGATACGGAAGGGAATCTGTCAGAGGGGGCTCTGATACACTGTGGGGGTGACGCGTGGCCGAGGTCTGACGTCAGCCTCTGACAGATATCGTACGATATCTTTCGGACGTCGGGGCCGGTCCGATATCCATGTCAACCGTTGGATGAAAAGCGCTTGATTGGACGGTCGATGGGCCGAAGTACTGCGCGGATGATACGGCGTCGGGTGGGCATTAAAATATTATTTTCCATTGGATTTGTGCCCGGCGGGACCCTTAGAACTATTAGTGAATTTCATGGTTTTCTAATGTATTCCTTTATTAAGTCGCGCATAGCCGAAAACTTTAGGATAAGGTGAAAATTATGGTTTTTCAATGTATTTTTTCAAAATCGCGCATGGCTTTAAAAAACTTAGGCTAAGTGGGTTTTTCATGTAATTTCGTATAAACGCGCAAATGGGTCCCAAACTTAGGATAAGGAGGAAAAAGTGGGTTTTTCCACGCATTTTGCCCTTTGAGCGGGTCTAAGGGTGCAAAAGGGTTTTTTCAAGGTTTTTTAGGCAAAATGGAGGGTTGAGTGGGTAAATGAATTTTGAGGGAGACAAAGAGGTAAGGCTTGGGTTCTTAAACTAACCAGATGTTAATTTAATTCCTTAGTAGTGAATCATATGGCTATAATGCCAAGGGGGGATATTTATAGAATGTTTGGGGTTTATACACCATGGTGTTATACTAGTAGGGAAAGGGTGACATAGGGAGTTAGATAATAGAAGTTAAGGGTTAATATGGAGGGTGAAGGTGAACGAGGAGTGATATCACTAGGTTTTATTTGAAAACAACTTAGCTTAGGGAGTAGATCAAAATGAAAAGAATTTTGCACAAGAAATGTGGCTCTTAAAGGAAACAAGAACCAACATAAAACCTTGAATTTCTTTCATAAACACAATTCTTGAAGGGATGTTAGTAATGAGTGAACAACAAGGAGAAAAGGGAAGTTAGACATGCTCCATTGTGCTGCTTTCCTGGTTTTAACCAGCAAGATCCAGTTTGGAAGGAACACCACTTCTGCAACCCCATCTACCTACCCATCTACTTGCCTAGCATTTTCTGTTTCTTCTTGGAGGGTGCACTTGGACTTGCAGACCCTTATGTGCCTTTTCTTTTCCACTGGCTTTTTCTTTTGATTGCCTATCTAATACTACTCTTATTTCTTCCAAGGCCCCAGATTAAGCAGTTGGGAACCTTAGCTTCTCTTCCTAACTATTGGTTTGCCAAGATTAAACAGTTTGGACAGACTTCTTTCTCTATTCTACAACAGAAAATTGAAATATGGCATGATCCAGATTAGACTATTGGACCATCCATCAAAATTTAGTAAACATGAAGGCATGTACACACCTTGCCTTTCCTTGGAAATATGTGATCTTTGTATCAGCAAAGCAGAGCATATTTGGCATTCGAATTTGCCAATCATGAAATATGGAACCTATTGGTATAGGTATCCAACAGTGGCTCCACATGGGGATGGTTTTTCTTATTGAAAGACCAAGAACAGCAGGTCAGCATGCCTTGGCCCTTTGGCTACTACTTCCAAAATTTGGAGTTTTTCATCCTTGAACGCTCAAAATTGTAGACTGTCATATTTATAACATTTGCTGAAGTACAGTCTTTTCCTGCTTCTGCAAGACCCCTAAAATAAAGTTATTCACATGTTTAAAGAAAACGCTATACACAGTAAATTATGTACAAGGGCAGCCATACTGCATTCATGGAAGGTAGTCAAAACAGTGCTTCAGCATCCTGCCATTGACAGGTCCTTCATCCAATTCAGTTTCATCAAGATTCTTAAGAAAGTAGGTGTTATTTCCTTGTACTGCTTGGATGATAAATGGTCCCCTCCAAAGGGAATCAAACTTTCCATGCTTTCCTTTATTTTCCCCTCTTGAATCCCACTTGAGAACTTTGTCACCCATGTTGAAATCCTCAGCCTTGGTCCTTCTGTCAAAATCTTTCTTCAGCTTCTCCTGTAATATTTGAACTCTGTTATAAACTTGGTCTCTAGTTTGCTGCAAAGATATAATTTGATTCACCCTCCTTTGCATATCATTGGGCTCAGCTTGAATTTCTTGAAGTAGCTTCATAACAGGGATCCCTAGTGATGAAGGAAATTTGGCTTCTAATCCATAGACTAACTCATATGGGCTGGCCCCAATTGATCTCTTGGTTGTTAATCTATCTGCCCATAAGGCATTGACAAGCTTCTTATGCCAATTCTTTTTGTTTTCCTCCAATACCTTCTTTATCATGTTTACAAGGCTTTTATTTGATGATTCTGCCAAGCCATTTCCTTGGGGATAATATGCAGTGGAATGGCCCAAACTAATGTGGAATTTGTGGCAGAAGCTGACCATCTTCTTAGATCTGAAAGTAGCAGCATTGTCCGTTATTATCTTGTCAGGACATCCAAATCTAGCAAGGATATTGGTCTCAAGAAACTGAATGATAGTGGAATCATTTGCTCGTCTACATGGGATTGCCTCAATCCATTTAGTGAAGTAGTCTGTAGCTGTTAGAATCCATCTATGTTGGCCTGATGATGAGGGATTAATTTCTCCAATGAAATCCAAGCCCCATTGCTGAAATGGTCTCTCTGTTGTAATAGGCCTTAAAGGTAGTGGCAGTAACTGTCTCTTTCCTTCAAACACTTGACATTTATGACATGAATGTAAACTATGACATAAGAGATAAACAATGGGCCAATATAACCAGCTCTTAGTACTTATCCACAGTGGACTTCCAAATACAAATGTCCACCACAATCACCTGCTGAAATTCTTCCATGATTTGTTAGTCTCATTTTCAATCAAACAGTTTAATAGGATACCCTCATGGTTTTTCCAAAGCAGATTGCCATCCATAACACAAAATTTTGAAGCTTTCATTTTTAGGAACCTACATTTAGTTCTGGACAGCCCTGGGGAGCACACAGGTTTTGTAACACATAACAGATATCAGAATACCAGGGGGATTGTTCAAAGGCTACATTGATCTTTGGAGTCGTCAGCTCCGGTTCACTGTCCAGTTGATTGATGTCCAAGGCTTGGAAATTTGTTTCAGACATTAATTTGGCCAAAACCTGCCCTTTTATCAGTTTTGTAGGTTTTATTTCAATATCAAATTCTAGAATGTTTGCAATCCATTTTCCTCTTCTACCCTCTAAGTTCTCTTGAGTAAGTATGTCTTTAACAATTGGGCTTGGTACATAGGCTATCACATGGAAGTATAGGATGTAGATCCTAAATTCCTTAATAGCTTTTACCAAAGCGTATGCTTGCTTTTCCATGATCTGGTACTTGAGGGGTGCATCTCTAAGAACTTTACTAAAGAAAGCAATGGGTTTCTCATTTCCTTGGTCATCTTTCTGTGGTAAAACAACAACAATTGTGTGTTGGGAAGCAAAGGAAAATATGATGAATTCCCTATCAAATTGAGGGTTGGTTAAGACTGGGGTTTGAGTGAGGGAAAACTTGATACCTTCAAAAGCTTGATTTGCTTCTACTGGCCATTTTACTTTTGAATCCTTTTTAAGCATGTTATTGAGTAATCTGCTTAATTCGGCCAGGTTTGGGATAAATCTCCTTAGAAAGTTGATTTTACCCAGAAAGGCTTGTAATTCCTTTATAT
>APFE031047359.1:327718-371345 GCA_000404065.3 Pinus taeda | reverse complement strand
CGTTTCATCTCCTAGGGTTAGGTTTTGGAATGTGAAGGGTTTTTCATTGGGTCTCAAACAATAAATAGGCCTTCGAGCCTCATTGTAACACAGTTCAGAGGCATGTAGCCATCACATCTCTTCTCAGAGATAAGCTACCATCGCCCTAGCTAGTTTATTTCCATTTCTGATTGTATGCATATTTTAGTATTTTCCATTAATGAAATGAAGTATTATTTCCGCTGCATATTTGTGTATATGGTTATATCTGTAATTTGTTGCGTTCCTGTTTAAATCCGGATCACGCAAGGTATTTCTCAAAATTGGACCTAAGATCAGGTTACTATCAAATTAGAATAAGATTAGAAGACATACCAAAAACCACATTTCGAACACATGAAGGTCATTATGAATTTAAAGTAATGCCATTTGGATTAACCAATGCACCAGCAAAGTTTCAAGCAACTATGAATGAATTATTTCGCCCACATCTCAGGAAGTTTGTATTAGTATTCTTTGACAATATTCTAATTTACAGTAAAACCTGGAAGGAGCACTTGCAACATTTGGATAAAGTTCTTACACTACTTAAATAACACCAATTTTACGCAAAAAAAATCCAAATGCACCTTCGGAAAGGAAGAAGTAGAATACCTTGGACACATTATATCCCATGAAGGTGTAAAGGTGGACCCTAAGAAAATCAAAGCTATAAAAGAATGGACCAAACCTGTTAATATATCCAAGTTAAGAGGGTTCTTAGGTTTGACAGGATATTACCGAAGGTTTATTAAAAACTATGCACATATAACTGCACCTCTAACAAATCTTTTAAAGAAGAATTTGTTTCTATGGGATGAGGAAGCAGGAAGGTGTTTTGAAAAATTAAAAGAAATTATGTCTAATGCTCTTGTATTAGCAACACCAGACTTTTCTAAACCATTTATAATTGAGTGTGATGCTTCTGGATTCGGTATAGGTGCAGTACTAATGCAACAAGGACATCCCATAGCTTTTGAAAGTAGGAAGCTCAATAAAAGAGAGTGCCTCAAATCCACATACAACAAAGAAATGCTCACTATCATGCACGCACTAGCTAAGTGGAAGCAATATCTTTTGGGAAGTAAGTTTTCTATTCGAATAGACCATAACAGTCTCCAACATCTCCTTCAACAAAAAATGCTTTTCGAAGAACAACAAAAATGGATTGAAAAAATTGCCGCTTTTGACTTGGAAATACTACATAAAAGAGGTAAAAACAATGTAGTAGTTGATGCCTTATCCAGGAAAGATGAAGAACCAACACCACTTGCAATGTCGGTTGTTGTTCCTGAGTGGCTTAACGAAATTCGAAGTGAGTATGCCAAGGATCCAGAAGTAACAGCAATAATCAATAACCTTCCCAATAACTCAAAATTTGAGTGGAAGAATGATATCCTATGGTATAAGGGAAGAATATATCTAAGAACAAATTCCAAGTTTAAGTTTAAAATACTCAAGGAATTACATGACTCACCGTCAGCTAGACACGTAGGATTCTTTAAGACTTACTACAATGCACGTCAATCCTTCTTTTGGAAGGGAATGAATCGTGAAATTCAGAAGTATGTAACAGAGTGTGACACATGTCAAAGGAATAAAAGCGAAAATATTACGACACCAGGATTACTGCACCCCTTAAACATTCCAAATCAGAAGTGGGAAGAAATCTCAATAGACTTTATCGAAGGATTACCAGTATCTGAAGGCAAGGACAAGATTTTCGTAGTAGTCGACAGACTCACCAAATATGCTCACTTTATGGCAATAAAGAAGTCATACTCAGCAAAAGAAATCGCTAAAATATTTTGCAAAAATATATATAAGTTGCACGGTTTTCCAAAAGTCATTGTAAGTGATAGAGATGCCAAGTTCAAAGGTAATTTCTGGAAGGAATTGTTCAACCATGTAGGAACTTACTTAAATATGAGTTCCGCTTATCACCCGCAAACAGATGGCCAAACAGAAGTTGTCAATAAATGTTTGGAGGCCTACCTACGTTGCTACGCTACAGAAAAACAAAATAAATGGGTTCAATGGTTACACCTTGTTGAATGGTGGTATAACTCCACCTATCATACATCAGCAAAAATGACGCCATTTCAAGCCCTATATGGGTATGAACCCCCGAAATGGAAAGATCTAGATATTTTCCAAACAAATCTACCTGTTGTTAAAGATCAACTAGAAGAAACCCAGAAAATCGTCCAAATATTAAAAGAAAATATAAGTAATGCAAGGAATCGTATGAAGCAACAAGCAGACCGTAACAGAACCGAAAGAGAGTTTGAAGTTGGAGAATGGGTATTTGTTAAGCTCCAACCATACAAACAATTATCCTTAAAACAGAAAGGATAAAACAAATTGACACCAAAGTTTTATGGACCTTATCAAATTAACAAAAAGATTAGCCAAGTTGCGTATGGTTTAAGCCTTCCAGAGACAAGTCATGTTCACAACGTCTTCCACGTATCTTGCCTTAAAAGGGCACTAGGTAACAATCAAACAGCACAAACAACACTTTCGTCCCTTGATGATGAAGGAAGAGTCATTTTAGAACCATAAGGTATTTTGTCTACTAGAGAAAGAAAGCTTCGATATCATACTATCAAGGAATATCTGATCAAGTGGAAGGACTTGCCCGAAGAAGAAGCTTCTTGGGAGAATGAAGCATTTTTGTCAACAACATCCGTCGTTACGTATGCTTTGAGGACAAAGCATTCTTTCGAGAGGAAGGCAATGTTATGTAAAAATTAGTTAGATTAGGTTATTATTAAATATTAGTTAAATTAGATGAAAGGGTACGATCATAAGATCATGCCTTTTCCCAAAAGGATGTTCCTGGCAGTATATAAGCCAGGCTCCCGCAATTGTAATCTCATCATCTATAATTTTCATCTCTTTTAATAAAATATTTATATATTTATTCTGCGTTCTAGCATTTTCTGTTCCACTCACTTCGTCACTTGGCTTGCCAGGTTTGGGAAATCCATCTGCCTCTCATTTGATTATATCTGATGGTCACCATGAGCTCTAATCCTATTTTGAGGCAAATGTTGCCAAATTTTGGAGTCGTGTTGCCGATATGTTCAAGAGAAGTCCCACCTACAAATTCAAACCACTTATATCTTGTTTGAATTTTTCTACATCAATCCTGAATCAATCTTGCCAACTTTTCAAAATCCTATGTTTTGTGTCAATGATGTGGGAAACATTATGGTCCTCCTTTGATAGATCACTTCTTGTTGACTCCAACTCTTTATCTGAGAAGATGATATAAGAACTCCCTTTAAGTACCTTGGAGCTTGCATGCCTCAATGGCAGGTTCTTCGCATTCGATGATAGGTTCACATCACTAGCCTTTGATCGAATGATTATGAAAGTGTTCGACTTCAACTTCATTGTTTACACTTGTGGATTTTGCTATTGTACCTTGAGAGTCATCGTCATCATTGGTGGTTTCTCTCATTTCTGTTAACGATTTACATCATTGACCAATAATCAGGTGGCTTCTACCATGTTAGACTTTGACACATCTATTCACATGGTGAGATTCATACATTGGTTGGATCGAGTCAGAAGTGAAGATACTGGGTTTTGTTTGATAAATCTAGGCTAAGTGGAGTAATTAAGTATTCATGATTGTAACCATGATCCTTTCTATTCGGATGGATGCGTCCGTGTCATGGATCCATGTATCGTTATATGCTTACTCTTTAGGAATACTTACATTAAAGATGTCAGATATTGTATTATATAGGTCTCCTGATGGTGATTCTCTAAGTCCTTGCGTTTGCTTGTAAATCACTTTAGCCATCACTTCCTGTTCTGACTTCATGCTTTAGGGGGAATCTATTATACAATATTTTGTTACACTCCCAGTCTCGTATCTTGACGTGTCGCACTTTGTGTCGTCAATGTCGAAAGCATTGCAAAGTGATAAAATTCATCACAAACAATGTATTCACCATGAAACATGTTTGTGGTAATTAAAAGAATATCCCTGAAGAAAAGGAAGAAAACTTTCCTTGGAAGAATTCTGAATAACTTGTCAAAAACCTTGTTTGCAAGCCCAATGTGTTTTGCATAAATAGTGTCCTATGCTGATAACTTGTGGCATAATACATGGCTAGCACCACGAGCATGAATTTTGGAAGGAAAAACCATGTTGATCCTCTTAAGGCACTTTTTCCCAAAATGAAGGAGAAGCTTCCCTTACTAGAAATCTTGAGAATGACGATGTGGTTTCAGGTTGATGAAGATTGGAACAAGACCTCCCATTCCTGGCCCTATATCCTACTTATATGTATCTCTCCCTTTAGATGTGGAACTCCTCCCTCTTTTCATGGATCCTCAACTCCCTCTCTTTTCTTATAAATGAAATGTCCACTATCCACTCAGGGTTGGTTGGTTGGTTATCATCCTAAGTGTTGAATTATGCTCAATTGTTGCCCATTTGCAAAGGGGAAAGCTGTTTGAAGGCTAAGGCTTGGGCTTGAAATCTCACTTGAAGGAGGCTTCCAACATCAAGGTTCATTGGTTGTAATACTCACTTTTCATCTATCTATAGTACAATATATGTTTTATTTCCATAAATGTTTCAATTATTGTCCATTTATTGTAATACTCATTGATCTGTTACATAATTTGTATTAGAAAGTGATATGCTTTCTTTCTTGTATGCACTAATCTACAACGACAAAAAGGAGATTGTGATCTTGGAAGCAAATAAATCAAGGTCGACATCAAGGATATTAGCATCAGAGGGAGGTAGGCGATCTATCCTCCTTTGCATTGTCTAGTATGAATTAGGAAATATTACATGTAATTATCTTTTGTTGTTACTAGATCCTCCCATAGGACTAGAGGGATCGTTTCTATCCACATAAAGGATTGCCTACACAACATGTACCACCATCCATCCACATGTATAGTACCACAATCTACAAAATTCATCATGAAATCACCCAAATTTTCCCAGCAAGGAGGTCCCCACACATGTCACGTGCTAATTGGTATAAAAAGACGTGCATAAGACTATGTTTGGCATTTTTCATTTTCATCACTTGCTCTGATCCTTGCACTCTCGCAACTCTTAAATTTTCCAAATTTAGTAAATAGGCATGTAAAAAGAATAGATGAAGCTAACCATACATTTCATTTCCATAATACCCCAATTAATGTCCCTATTGTGTAGAAATTCACAGGAATTTACACCAGTCAGACCCAGAGTCTGGTATTGCATGATGCTTTCCCTCTCATTTCCAGGAAATTCGCCCCTCAGTCTAAATGGTCACATAAACCAGTTAAATTAGAGCCATAATTGTGTTATTAGGGTGAAAATAACTTATTTAAATACTAAATACTTACTCCTTAAGCTAAAAAAGCCTAAGATTTTATTTAGTGCACACAATATTTCCCAGTTTCTGAATTTGAGGAGGTTTCTCATTGACCTATCATTCAATTTCTGAATTTGAGGAGGTTTCTCATTGACCTATAATTCACATTCCATGACATGTGTTTTCCTCTGGTTTAATACCAATATTTACGAAACCACTATCCTAGTGCTCTCTTAGTCTTCTTGATAAGAAAATTGCTCAATTTTCCATCTCGCTAAATGGATTCTTCATCCATAGGAGGTTATATACACATAATGGGAAAGGTGGAATACGAGCCAATAACAACTCTAGATCAACTCATTTTGGAGTCTCGGGCATGTGAGGTTCCCATGGAAATTGAATGAAAGAACATGTTGGGATTCCACAGGTTGCCCCTTTAGAAGGAATTCCTAACATTATCATGGAAGACTCTAATCGAAGCAGGCTCCAGTTTGAAGCCATCAACACAGGCAACACAACAGGGCAACTTCAAAAACTACCACCATTGGCACCTCTGTCAATGACACCGACAACACATTTACCGTAACGCTCGACCCAATCACTGCCTAGGAGAGAGAAAGAAGGAAACCAAGAGAGAGATAAGTGGTACCGAAGCAAAATCTAATGCGACCCACTCCACAACCAACAAATCCTTCAAGAAACTTCTAGAAGAAGTTAGTTAGAATACACCTGATAATTTTGTAACAAGTTTTAAATTGTTTTTCAAATACCACTAGTGGTTTGAGTTAGGTTCCAAGCTCTTGAGTGCCTATATTTAGGCCTAATTTTGAAATGTAAAGGGGGGGAGAAATCTTGGTTGTAGGGGAAAATAAGCCAGATATTTTGGTGATTTGCTCATTTTTGGGAAGAATTATGAATTAACTCTTGGGCTATATGTTCTTCTTATCATGTATGTTTCATATCCACCTTAAGTTTTGAAGTTTAATACTAATGAAATACAAGTTTATACATTTTTCATGGTATTTTGAGTTGTGAATCTGATATGTTATGTAAATTGTGTAGAATTGCATGAATATTATTAGCTAAAATGAATTCTGGCATCAGTATGATGGTTTGTTTCATCTTTTCAAGATCTATCAAGATAGTTTGAAGAGTATCTTGAATTTCTTGATATTTATTACAAGGGTTTTGCAAGAAAATGATAAATTTTAGTATTATGTGTTCTATGATGATTGAATTCTTAATTTCTCAACCATACACTAGGTTTTCCTTGGTTTAAAGGAATTCTTAATATCTCCTTTAAATTGTATAAGGACTGATTCTCCATCTTTCATCCATATTTTAGATTTTAAACTTTCATGTAAAACCAAAGGGTTATGCATGCTCCTACTCAAGATTAGTGGAAATGCAATCTAGAAAATTGTAGGTTTTAACCCCGTACATAAATTATCTGCATACGAATTCTAAAACAAATATAATAAACAATGCAAGAGCATAACACATAAAACATTTATACACAGAGATTTTCCCATGGATCCCAAAACTAGGACTACCAGCCTGATTTTTTTCATTATGTTCCTTTCCATGTTACAATACATATTTATACATATTGAAGCATCCAATACCATGGACCGAATAACCATCATGTCCAAAACCATGGACCGAAAACCATCACGTCCAAAACCATGTATGGGAATCATACATAAAACCATAAATAGGTATGCCCAACCTAACATAGGGTCCAAAAACAAAATTTTCCGGGGTGCTACCCCGAACCCCATAGAGTGGGGTTACCTGCACCCGTCAAACCCCCTGTGACCCCCCCGCTATGCAATCAGCACAATGAAGGAGGGGCTCCGCTCCCCTTCTAACCCCCCCGTTAACTATGTCAGTTAGTCGTGGAAAGAATATGACACTACCCAACATTCTCCCACTTGTTGTTTTCTTTCCATAGGGGGCCACATGAGAGCTTAGTCATTTATCCAGCCTTGCAACACCCGTTGTTTATCTACACCAAGGGAACTTCTTAGAGCTCACAAATTTTTTCAATGCATCTATAGTATTCTTCAAAATGTCCACGTTTACCAGCAACACGTTTTTGTCTTCTATCATATCCCTCACAAAGTGATACTGAACATCAATGTGCTTTATCTTTGAATGATAAGCAGGGTTCTTTGCCAAGAAAATTGCACTTTGGCTATCATAGTCTATCCTTAAATCTCCCTGTACTAACCCCATACTTGAACACAATCTCTGCAGCTAAACTTCTTCCTTGCTTGCATGAGTGGCTGCCATGTATTATACCTCTGTAGTTGATAGTGCCACTACAAATTATTTCTTACTCATCCAACTGACTGTACTTCCAAATAGGTTAAAAACATACCTACTTGTAGATCTTCTCTGATCCAGATCTCCAGCCCAGTCTGCATCAACAAAGCCACGAATATCCAACACTTCGTCCAATCCTGGTCTTCCTTGATAGCACAAACCATAATCACTAGTGCCACGCAAATACCTGAAAACCCGCTTCACTACTATCCAATACTCCCTTTGTTTTGACATAACCCTGCTCAATACTCCCATTGCATGTGTAATGTATGGTCTAGTACAAACCATTTCATACATCAGGCTACTGACTGCACTTTCATATGGAACACAGGACATGTCCTCTTCCTCTTCTTGTGTCTTGGGACATTGTTCAACAGATAACTTCACACCTACAGGAATAGGAACCTTCACCGGTTTACTATCCTGCATATTAAACCATTGCAATATTGTCTTGACATACTTCCCCTAGTTTAACCAGAGCTTCCTCTTTGTCCAATCTCTTTTAATTTCCATACCCAGGATATAGTTTGCAGCACTAATATCTTTCATGTCGAATTTGGAGGACAAATGGGTCTTCAAATCCTAGATAATTTCTTTGTCATTTCCAACCAGCAACATATCATCCACATACAAGACCAGATAAATAACAAGGTCACCAATTAATTTAAAATACACATAGTGATTTTCTTTTCTTCTGGTGAAGCCAAGTTCCCATATAAATGTATCAAATTTGTGATACCACATCCTTGGTGACTGTTTTAACCCATACAAAGACTTGTTTAACTTACATACCAGTTCTTTCTTACCCTTAAATGCAAAGCCTTCAAGTTGCTTCATGTAGATTTCCTCTTCCATATCCTCGTGAAGAAATGTTGCCTTCAAATCCATCTGTTCTACCTCAAAACCAAAAGTAGCAACAACAGATAAAAGTAATCTAATAGAATTTACCTTGGCAATAGGAGAAAAAATATCACCAAAATCAATTCCCGACACTTGGGAATAACCTTTTTCTACCAACTGAGCTTTGTATTTCTCCACCTCTCCTTCTGCATTTGTCTTCTTCTTGAACACCCATTTGTTGCCAATGGGTTTCCTTCTAGCCAGCAACTCCAAAAGATCCCAAGCCTCATTTTTGTGCAAAGATTCCATTCCATCAACCATGGCCTCTTTCTATATTTTTCCATCATCTGAATCTACTGCTTCCTTCACAATTCTAGGATAATCGTTAGTAATAGATAAAGCAAAATTTGAACAGAAAACATATGGTAAAAACCTTTCTTGTTGCCTTCTTTCTCGAATTTATTTTCTCACACCCGGAGTTTGTGGCTCTTCATATTCTGATTCCTCCTCTGTTGTAGAGTTTGTTTCTTCCTTCTTAAGCTCAAACTCTATCTTCTCAGGTTCCTTTGGTTGGAATTCATGTTTAATAACATATTTCACCTCTATGAACACCACATCTCAGCTGTACACAACCTTCTTCCTTACTGAGTTCCAAAGCTTATAACCCTTTAAGCCATCCTTATACCCAATAAAGATGCACTTATTAGATTTACTATCCAACTTGGTTCTTTCCTCCTTTGGAACATGTACATATGCATCACATCCAAATACCCTCAGATGTGAAAGAGAGGGTTTCTTACCAATCCATACCTCTTGTGGAGTCTTATCCTCCAATGCTGATGAAGGTGATCTGTTGACCAGGTAACATGATGTCTCCACCACCTTTGCCCAAAATTCTTGTCCTAACCCGGCACCACTGAGCATGCTTTTTGCTCTGTCCATCAACGTCTTGTCATTCTTTCAGCAACTCCATTTTTCTCAGGTGTGTATGGAGTAGTCTTCCTCCATGCTATACCACACTTCTTACATAATTCTTCAAATTCCTTACTGCAAAACTCTCCACCATTATCCGTCCTCAACACCTTTATCTTCTTCTCTATATAGTTTTCCACTAGAGCCTTAAATTCTTTAAACCTGTCAAAAGACTTCGGATTTCTTCTTAAGGAAATATATCCATGTATTCCTTGAGAAGTCATATATAAATGATACATAGTACACAGAATTACCTAGTGGTGGAACCTTCACAGGTCCAAACACATCATTGTGCACAAGTTCTAATATCTGTTTCGCTCTCTTACCACCAGAGGGGAAACTCACCCGATTTTTCTTCCCATATACACAATTTTCATAGAAATCAAAATCGAGAGAGATATTACTCATACCTTCTACCATACATTTACCATGAAGTATTCGAAGGCCCTTCTCTCCAATATGTCGAAGCCTTTGATGCCACAACATGGTCTTCTCTCCAGAGACCACTAGCTTTTCTGCTCCACTTTTAGGAACCATAGAGCTATTTCACCCATCAACAACAATGCTCCCTTGCAACTTGTACAGAGTTCCAATCTGAATTCCTCGCATCAATACCAGTGCTACCCAAACCATCTTGTCGGTATCCTTATCGAACACTGTTTTTACACCCGCATCATCTAGCTTGCTTACAAAAATCAGATTTCTGGCCAATGTAGGAATATGCAGAACACCCGGAAGTGTTCTAACCCTTCCACCTTGCAACTTCAACTTTAATTTTCCGCGACCAACGATTCTAGCCTTCCTATCATCCCTTAAGAAGACCACCACGATTGTATTTATCATCATACTAGTAGAACCACTCTCTATGGGGAGTGAAGCGAAAGGATGGATCCGAGTTAATCAACCATGCCTCATGATCTACATGTGTACTTGAAGAAGCTAAGTACACATCCTCACCTTCATCTGAGGTGGTTTTCGCCTCTGTAAAAGGAGCATCATCAGATCCCTTTTCTTTATTAGGAGCTTTAGATTTACAGTCCCTTTTGTAGTGCCCTTCCTTTCCTCATTTCCAACACACCACCTTTACTAGTTTTCCTAGAGATTTAGAGCTCCCTCTAGATTTAGATCTCCCACTCAATGACTTATTTTTGTTTATGTTCTGGGACCATCCTCGTACAGACAAGGCATCACGATTCTGGCTCTCCATATTTTTTCGTCTCATCTCCTCCGTCAGCAAGGATGAGACTATTTCATCAAACTGCAAGGCAGTTGTATTTCTACCTATTGCAATAACTAGAATATCCTACGAATCTAGTAGAGAACACAACAAACTGATGCACTTACCTTCATCTGAAATTTTAATAACAACAAATAATAACTGAATTACCATAGTATTAAATGCATTCATATGCTCTGTCACTGAGTCTCCATATTTCATCCACAGGTTATAGAGCTTTTTCCACAGGAACAGTTTATTCACCAGAGACTTAGATTGGTACAAAGTCCCTAACTTGTCCCACAAAGCCTTCACCATAGTTTCCCCTGATACATTCAACAATACTGAATTTGAGACACATAATCATATTTTGCTCTTTGCCTTCCGATCCAACTTCTTCCATTCTTCATCGGACACTCCCGTTGGTTTAGTACCTGGATCTACCGTGATCCACAGATCTTTATCCACCAACAGATCCTCCATCTTGAGTTTTCACAACTCAAAACTCTGACCATTAAATTTCTCTATCTGTATCTTTCCATTGCTCGCCATCTTCTTTCACCACTAGAATTGATCTCGGAGATCTCCCACTGAACAAGGTCTACCATAGGCCCGAGCGGAACCCCTCAGCAACAAAGGCATCCCTTTGAAGAAAAAACAAGTCTGATACCAAATGTAGTTTTTAACCCCGTACAGAAATTACCTGCATACCAATTCTAAAACAAATAAAATAAACAATGCGAGAGCATAACACATAAAACACATATACACAAAGATTTTCCCCTGGATCCCAAAATCGGGACTACCCATTTGATTTGTTTCATTATGTTCCTTTCAATGTTACAATACATATTTATACACGCGAAAGCATCCAATACCATGGACTGAATAACCATCGCGTCCAAAACCATGGATCAAAAACCATCATGTCCAAAACCATGTGCGAAAATCATGCACAAAACCATAGGTAGGTCCGCCCAACCTAACATAGGGTCCAAAAACAAAATTTTCCGAGGCGCTACCCCAGAACCCATAGAGTGGGGTTACCTGCACCCCTCAAACCCCCTGTGACACCCCCCCCGCTACACAATCGGTGCAACGAAGGGGGGGATCTGCCCCGCTTCTAACCCCCCGGTTAGCTACATCAGCTAATTGTGGAAAGAATATAACACAACCCAATAAAAATATATTTAATGTATGTTGGTTTTCCCTCAACCTTGATTCCCAAATAATTTTCTAATTAACAATAATGTGAACAAAATTTGAAATATTTTCATGTACGTTTCATATTTTCTTGAAGAACATATAATGAATGTTGGATGTGAATGATGAACTAATTTCCTGTAACACTTGTGATTTTAATTGTACTGTATTTACTTATTCATATTCAACTACTGGGAGAGTTATATCTGCACAAAGGTTTTAATTTGATGGTTGTGATGAGACTCTTCATGTAATCTCACTTTATTGTGACATTCAAAGGGGAAAATGAAATGCTTGAATATTGGACATAAAGCTAAATTTTGTTATATTAACTAAGTTCAAGTTTGAGTTACATAATCATTTACACAACAGATTTACAGAGACAATTTAAATACATGATTTTATTTTCATGCATAAGAGCCATCCTTCTTTTTTACCATCCTTATATTGAATAACACAAGCTTCAACATTATAGTTAAGAGGCTCCCAGACATGATGAACATATTCACAATACTAGATGACAATACCCACAGAATGAAATAAAATATCTCAAGAGCATAACAAAAAATAGAATCACACTTAGATGTTCATAGGCTCTATACTATAGCACAATGTGGTATTACTCTAAGGATCCAACATCTCATGGCAACATTTTTTGGGATCAAACCTGGATCACCCACGTGGCAGGTGGGAATATTCACCACTATACTATAATGAACACCCAACGCACATAGTTCCATTGTACATATCTCGCTCACTATACATATTCATGCTACAATTCCTTCCATCATTTTGACTTTCTCATCATAACCATGCACATTCACACTCTAGCTTCGTCAAGAAGACATACTCAGGGTAATCCATATCATAGTTTGACATCTCTTGTCTTTGGCCCTGAATGTTTTGTGTATGCATCAAATGGAAGCATGATATGCTCCATTGGATTTGCCTTAGGTTCTAAATGACATGCCTTAAAATTATTTAAATTTTCTACCTCAATTGAATGATGAGAAGAGAGGAGCCACTGAAGAACATATTAACGCAATCCAAGATTTTTGATGGGCCTCTAAATTAGACATAAATTAAGGCCAATGCCTCTAAATTAAACATAAATTAAGGCCTATGACCATCCTTCAGCACATTAAACCTCTCTTTTTGCATTAGATAATGTATTTTTAACTTTAATATATTCATTAGGAAGGTTTATCAATAATTTCATATTTGTGCCTAATATTATTTATTTTTATGGAATATTATGAGAATATTGGGAAAATTATGAAGATTTAGAGGAAAAGATAATTTAGGGACTTTCTCCCTACTACATGACGATCACTATTAAATAATAAATCAACAATATATAATGGAATTATGGCACAAATTGTGGAACTCCATTGATTGAGAAAATCTAGGAATGTGTTCCCTGCCATTTAATGTAGATTCCTAGTATTGGGACTAGATCCACTGATCAAGGGATTTTGGCATGGAAAGCTTCCTCCATTCATGGGGAATGATTATTAATCATTTTTTATAAGTACCAAGTCGAATTTTCCTATAGGGGGAGATTTTCATTAGTGTCCTTGTGGAGAGAACTCGTATTTTTGCAGCTCCATTATATTTTCTTACAAGGATGTAATTGTATTGATGAAAATAATGAAGATTGGTGTTATGTTCAGCTTTTAAATCTTGTTCTCATCCATAGATATATGAGTTTCCTTGGGCTTGGCCATCTCAGGAGCCTTAGATCCCTTTTGTATCATTTTCTTTCCTTCTTTTCACTTCTTATTCACATGCATCTTTTGTTTTATTTATTTCTATTTCTGCATTTAGTATAAATGATTTCTTGTTGTAGGATTGGGCTAAATGGTTGATGTAAGTTCTTTTGTAGGATAAAAATCATAATTTAATCCTTGGAAAAGCTTTGGAAGGTCATAGTAACAATTGAGCTACTTGGATTAGCTTACTTATTCCAAAATCTAGATTTCTAGAACTCCTTTGTGGCAAAGATCAATAAATTTCTGCTATTTCTTAGAGTATGCTAACAAGATTCAATCGATTTGGTTCCACTTTCATTAGATCACAAAAAAATTTGATTTAACAAAAAAAATTAACCCATTTAAATTTCACTTGATTAGGTTAGGAATTTGATGGATTTACTAGCTCACTAGTTCTCGAATTTCTAGATTTTAGACTAGTAAATTTCTGCTATTTTTTAGCATGGGTTAATAAAGGTATTTGTGAGTGATTCCACTTGGAATGGAGACCTAAGACATCCTAGTTAATAAAGAAATTTGTCCCATCCAATTTGGATATGATTTTATTGATAATTCGATGAATTATAATTTCGTATAGTAAATCTGTAACATCTTGTAGTAAAATAGGGAATCCTGTAGGAGAACAAGGGGATCCTGTAGGAGAACTAGTACATCCTGTAGGAAATCTTGTAGCGGCCTAGTTTGAGTCCGAATTGAGAAAAATCATCATTGAAGCTGGGGTTAGGCCCCTACTTGACCTCTAAGCTATCAAAATCATTGTACCCCTGTCCCTCCACACCTGTCTCCCCCGCCAAAGATCAAGGAAAGATTAACATTTACATTTATAAAGCAAAAAGATTAAAAAAATGAGTTCTTTTATATTTACACATGCACACAAAATTTAGTACTCTCTAGATCAGATTTCATTCTTAGATTAGTTAAAAATAACATGTGACAAATAGGGTTAAAATAGGGTTGTTTTGCAAGAAAATTGTGTTAACAAGTAGATAGAGGATTTCATGTTACTTTACAAGCATTTTTAAATTCAACCTTTCATTCCTGCAAATAGGCATCATTTATTTTCTGTCATGATAGCAAAGGAAGGACACATTGTATTCTGCACATATAGTTCCGATATCTCTTAAGTTTGTACGAACGTCTGGTTGATAATTGAAGTCGGTAGCCTTGGGAGTTGTAGCATTCTTGTTGCAATACCAAGGCTCATCACTTTTTGGCACCGTTGTCGGGGAGGTGTCAAAGTATGAATTATTTCTTCCCTAGTTGATTCATTTCTTTTTTCTTTTTACAAAAACAAAAAATAATCGCATTATACATATTTCATTTTAAAAATAGAAAAGTGCATTACTTTAGTGTTTTCATTCAATCATAAAAACAAAAAATCTCCAACACTGACCCACCCCCCCATTTGATCGCTTGGTGCAGTAAGGGCCACCTATCCATTTATTTTTGTAGGTAGAAGAAGAAGATGACAAAGAATGTAGAAGAAATGGATGGAGATGATGAAAATGAGGAATATCCTCTTGGATTTCCCATTGAAGATACTGATGGTAGTGTGCACATGAAGAACATCCCTCCATATTTTCTTCCCCATTAGCCTCTTATGCTTATTGTTGTTATCAATATACCTATGTTGAGGTCTCTTATAAGCTCCTCATCTATGTACTAGGTCCATGATAACCCTTTGTGTACTTATGAATTATTGTCATAGTTAATGCTCTAATGTGTGCTAGCCTAGTATCATCTCTAAGCTCTTATATCACAAAAAACATCTACTCCCTACATTAGCCATTATATAAAAACCTCTACCATAGGACACCATGAAATATACCTAAGATTTCACTCTAATGGATTATAATCCAAACCTCCCTGCCCGATGCAGACAAGCAGGTCAACCTCCTCTCCTATTGGTCGAGCGACCTTATGTCTCCTTTATTTCTTATCAAGTTTCTTTGGCTTGAGTGAAACTCAAGAGCACATACCTAATTCCTATTGAATTGATAGGCTGATCTCCAAATTACCTGAAGATCTCCTTCCTTCTATCATATAGGTTGAGTCCTTCTTTATCATTATAATATAGGCTTATTAAGAGTCATACCTATACCTTAACCTTCATAGTGCATTTCCGCTATCTCTGTTAGCGCATTTATTCCATTCTATATCCCAATCCAAGAGTGTTTTAAGAAAACCTTTTGAATCACTTTTTTTGTAGATCTTAGGTTACTTATTAAAAACTCAAAAACTAAGATTGTTTTCGGCAACATTGAAGGATAGAGCTCTTAAATGGTTCATGAGTTTAGGGACTAATTCAATAAGATCATGTAATGATATGCAAAAGATATTTCTAGAAAGATATAAATATCATGATCTTAAGGAATAAATATTTAGAATGAATCAAAGAGAATATGAGAGCCTTGAGGATCTAATAGAGAGGTTCACGTATAATTTCGAGAGGGAAAAACTACATCATTTAGGATCCGACACACTAAAAACCCTCTTAGAACAATTATGGATGAATGGATTAATCTCCTTGATCTCATGAGTAGAGGTGATGTATGCCAATTATCATTTGAAGAAATTTGTGAAACATGCAAACACATATCAAGAGGAAGAGCAAGACTAGGTAAATCAACATCAAGATCGGTAAGTCAAGCTAAACTTGGAAATTTGCTTGATAACTTTAAAACAAAAATTCTTAGCAATCTAAGTGAATAATTAGAGATGTTAAGATTACAAAATAAGAAAAAATAAGATGTTGTTATTCGTGTTGTCCATGCATAATCACATGATGTTAAATGTTGCTCCTCATTACCAAGGTTCAAGGAAGTTCACAAAGAGGACAATGGAGCAAGTCAATTGCCAATGAAACTATGTTATGTAGCTCCAAGAGGACCATGGAAACCTAGTCAACCTAGTATGGTGCAAGAGCCTAATTCACAGTTTCAAGGTTATGCATATCCACATCAAAGTAATTGGAAAACACCTTTTCCTTGGCAACATTAGAAATCTCAACCCCAAAACCAATCTTGGAAACAAGGTTGGAAAGGAACTTATGGGAGCCATCCACAATATCCTTAGTATTTTCCTCAATATCCTCCATACCCAACTCCATGTTATCCCTACCATTCATCTCCACCACAACCAAAACCCCAACCACATACATCTCAAACATCCACTCCCACTCAACTACCTGTACCATCATTTCCAATCCCACACATTGAAGTAGCTCAACCCACTTACAATGATGAGGTACAACATTTCCAAACATCTCCTCTTGAGATCAATGGTATTCACCATTGCTAAGGAAGAGTATTTCAAAAAAGAGATTATATTGATATCATTGAAGGACTACATCCATAAGGAGAAGATTCAAATGAGAAGACCACAAAATCATGGGCTTCACTTGATGAAGAGAATACATCAAAATTAGAGATTGAGAGAGCTCCCTCATGGTTACCATCAAATCCTCCTTGTATTCAAGAGAACAATTAGAAAAAAGAGGAAGATTTGAAGGTCATGGTAGAAGAAGACATGAAGAATGATATAGATAAGTAAGAAAACCAAGGACATCAAAGTTATATTGAGGTTTGGTTCCAGAAAATTAACAAGATGGAGCATCACTCTCTTCTTCAACTATGCTTGATCCTTTCAAAGTCAAATCATTTGGTCTTTGAAATCTAGGTACATGTCCAAGCATACATTTCAAGCCTACACATCATTTTATCTGTCATCTTGATGTGCACATGGCTCCATTGGAAGTATTCTTATACTTGAAAGTGATTTTTTTTTTTCTTTCAAGTAGGGTAGGGTAGAAAAAAAATGAAAAAAAAGATAAAAAATATCTTAGGTGAAAACCTCCTTTGAGGCGCCTTAGATTGGCTCGTTAATTCTAAAACCTCCATAAGGTGGTCATTGGATTGGGGAAAAATAAAAAAAGAGAAAAAATAAAAGATCCTAGGTGAAAACCTCCTTTGAGGCGCCTAGGCAGACCTACTAGTTGAAAACCTCATTGAGGTGGCTAGTAGGCCTATAATAAAAAAAGAAGAGAAAAAATAAAAAAATCTTTGCTCCATGTATCTCTTTTATGAATGTAACTGCTCTCCGACATCTACAAGGAACAAAAACAAGTTTCCACCAAAGAAAGAAAAAATAGGTCAAACCTAGTCAAAAGAAGTCAAATTTTGAATTTCTCCTCCTTTTCTCAAATGCTCAAAAAAGTCCAAGGCCATGCAAATACATCACCCTCATCTATTTCCACCATCCACCCATCATTCTCAAGCTTTTTCCATTCAGTTTGCTTGTCGTCCTAAAAAACTATAGGAAGGCTTCATTTTACTACAGGAAACAAAAATACATATAACAAAAATTTATTTTTTCCATAACTTGAAAACCATGCATCCATTTAAAAATTTGTTTCATGGAGAGATGCATATGGATTATGGTAACATTCCCAAGCAATTTCAGAAAATTCTAGTGCATAGTTTCCAAGAAATTGGCCTCCATCACCTTCATCCATTTTTAGGTTTTCTCAAGATCTGTGCATCCATAAACTAATTTTTTTTTTTTTTTTTTGGGGGGAGGTGCATAATGATGATCAAAACAGGCTCATAAAGTTTTAGGTCAATCCATTTTACCATTTGGGATATATGGACAAAATAAGTTTGCTACAAGAGGTTGTCCTAAATTACTACAGGAGTTTCCTATAGTACTTCAGGAAGTTTTGAAAATCTATAGGAACGGTAGTCTGATGGAAAAATTATGATGCAGACCTCTTTTGGGATAGGAAAAAATGACATTGACTTCACCACATCTCATCCAACACCCATCATGACCATGTCACTCTATGGCCACACCTTCTACTCATTCCAATACCTATTTACCCTCCAACAGAGAAAGGACAAAAATATTAAAAAAAAAAGGGAAGTTACAACAACCTATTTGGAATAACAATAGCCTCCAGGCCTAATTTTCAGCACCATGATTGAAAAATGAGAAGCCTAACTACAGGCACAATGAAACTCCTCTAAAGCTCAACAACAATAGAGGAATCCATCACCTACACATTAACAAGAAGACAACCCATCCAAAAAATAAGATTAACAAAAAAGAAAAACGAAGTTAAGAAGATGTACCTGAGTCATGAGATGCACAACAACATCAACTCAACAGCAGCATGCATGTCTCTCCAACAACCATCAGGTAGGTATAGGTATGCAATATTCTTGACCTCTTCTCTTGAGCATATTATAGTTAGAAATTTGTTGTCAATGCATGAGAGATGAGGTTTTATAAGCTAAGGATGGGTCAACAATCTCAACCACCTTCAACTAGTTAATTAAAGCTCACTCCTTCACTCATGCAGTGTTGAAAAGTCAAATTATGAAGGATGACGATTTCAAGGAATGAGGATAACAATTAAAAGAAGAAATTTTTGCAAAGACCAAGTCACCACAACACTCCAAGCCCTCCATCCACTTCATATTCACTATCTATTCATCACTCATCCATCCCATTTCATAATTTCAAGAACAAACCCTATCTCACCCTGAAAATTTCTTGAAAAAGAAAAGAGAGCATCCTCTCCATTTTCACAAACCTACATCATTTCTCACCACTCCCATACAATTAGAGGACTCTGAAGGAAGAAGGAATGACTACTACAGAAGGCAGAATGCTGCTACAAGAAGGAAGAAAGAAAAAATTGTGCTAAAACCCAAAATGACAGTACCTAAGAGAAACCTAATCAAAATAGAGAACTCCAAGGCCATTAGGAAACCATCTAGGCCACAAGAGAGAAGAATAAGGTGTAGAAATTTTTAATAATATGACACATATTCACAGAGATTATCCCGATTATACACTATTGCGGAATACATGCATAATACATAACCTCCTCTATGTTGATCATCAATTTACAGAAGAAGAAACAATAACATGCACACATAGAAGCATCAATCACGCATATCAACACAGTTTTTTCCCGGGGAAAGCATCTCACTAAAAAACCCAACTATTTGTATATTATATTGATTGAGAACATGTAACAATACATAGTACAATACTCTTCACAAGTATCCAGCACTATCTCCACCTGTTACACACAATACAGCTCAGATCTGATCTCCAAATCGCCTCCGTTGCTTGCCTGCCTCCACTGCGCAATCCTGCAAGAGAATGAATGATAATGGCTAAAGCAAACTCATATTTACTTGGAAAAATCACATGAGCACAAGCTACAATTTCCCTTGGCCTCATTGGCATTACTCAATCCATTGCATGTGCAAATCTCATGCACAACTGATAGTCACAACTCACCCTTTCACTTACCTCTAACACCTGTCTCTGTTGAACTGTCCATGCACTGAGTTAACTGATGTATTCTTTAGTTGAATTATGAGTTAATAATTAGTGAATTAATTAATAACTAATTCACACAACTCATCACTTATTCTATTGGCTATTTAGACTAAATACAACTAGTTCAACTAAGTCAAATTGAACACAACTCCATCAACTCCTGATCCAACTCCACAGAACTCAATCACTGAAGTCCTAACTGAAGTCCTCCATGCAATAGCTCAAGTAACACATAAGAACCACGTATTTCCTTCTTGTAGCTGCATGTGCCACATCCGTAGCTCGAACTGACGTGCTCCAAGAGAATAAGATAAAGTTTAGAGTCCAAATATTACTAAGGGCTAGCTGCTTAATATTTGACTGTTTCTATTTTTACTCGACAGTCTAAAAATAGACTCTGATCACACCACTGTGATCCAAAAATAGAAGTCCATCTATTTTTCCCAACATGAAAAATCATCCATAAACAACATCCTGCAACTCATAGACCATGATCCATATGTCTAAAAATAGACATAGTCTAAAAATAGACTTTGCGCAAAAACTTGCCTGCGGGACCACTTAGTGAAGGCGACTCCTTTCCACTAAGCTCCATCATCTTGTTTCATTCTCAACAAGCATTTCTTGTTGCACACTTTTCAACACATTTTATGATCTTGTCTTGAAGTTTATTTAAAATTGGTTCCCACACTTTCTTGCTTAGCGGTTTGTCAGTAAGGGGAATGCCAAGATATTTGGAAGGTAGCTGTTCTCTTTGAAATCCAAGAATTCTGGTAATATTTCTCTGAATAGCAATATTAGTGTTAAAGAAAAAAACTTTGGACTTGTGAAGGCTTACCTTAGTGCTTGCTGCCATAGCAAAGTCATTTAAGAAGCTTTTGATCGCTCTAGCCTCCCTGACTGTAGGTATGCCCTACAACATTGTGTCATTGACAAATTATTGATGAGTGTTTGCCTCTCCATCTGTGGTGAGTTTGATACCCTAAATTCTTCCTTCAGCATTTTCCATTTTAATCACTCTACCTAGCCCTTCCATCATGAGGACGAAGAGGAACGGTGAAAGCAGGTCTCCTTGTTTGAGCCCTCTGGAGGGAGTGAAGGTCCTTAATGGAGCTCCATTAAGCAGAATGGAAAAACCAGTTGAGGTCACTAAAGCCATGACCCATCTTATCCAATTTTGATCAAAACCACAGGCTTTTAGAATTGCTCTTATGTAAGCCTAGCTCAATTTGTCATAGGCTTTCGCGAGGTCCAATTGAATGATCATACCAGCTTGTTTATTGTTTTTGAAAGAGTGTACTACCTCATGAGCTTGGACGATATTGTTGAGGATTTATCTTCTCTCCATATAGCCTGTTTGCTCCTCCGATATGAGAGAGGGTAGAAGTGGTTTGAGTCGATTGGCTATAACTTTGGAGATAATTTTATACACCACATTACATTAGGCTATGGGCCAAAACCCATTCGGAGTCATGGCATTTTCCTGCTTTGGAATCAGAGCTATGAATGATGCATTCAGAGCCTTCAAAACTTTTTTGGATCTTCTTGAGTCTTCCACAACCTCGAGGATGTCATGTTTGACAGTTTCCTAATAAGCTTTGCAGAAGTCTACATTGAATCCATTCGGGCCTGGTGCTTTTCCACTCTACATTTCATTTATCACTTCACTGACCTCCTCTTCCAATATTGACCTATTAAGATTGTGGTTTTCCTCTCTAGTAACCAGCTAAGGGATGTACCGAGTGAAATGATCAATGAACCTAGATCTGTCCTCCAGTGGCTCCTTTGCAATTTTGCAGAAGTGTTGCACAAGGACCGATTCCATATCATTGTGGGAAACAAGCTCAATGCCTTGAGAATCTTTGATTTTTGTGATTTTGTTGTGTGCCCTGTAAGCCATAGTTGTTTTGTGGAAGAATTTTGTGTTTCTTTCTCCCTCTTTGATCCATTGTATCCTTGATTTCTGCCTCCAGAAAATTTCTTCTTGTAAGCATTTCATCCCATTCTTCCTGCAGAGAGTTAGTTAATTTTTGCTACTCTTCGGTGAAGCCATCTGTCATGTTGATCTTATTGATCTCCTGGAGCTTCAATTCAGTTTCTCTTTTGTCTTTGAAGATGTCTCCAATTTCGTTTTTGTTCCAAACTTTAAGACGGGATTTGACACGCTTAAGCTTTTGCGAGAGCATATATATTTTTGTGCCTTGAATATTCAACTCCTCTCTCCACCATTTATCAATGTAATTAGTGAAATTAGGGTGTGAGAGCCAGGCATTTGCAAACCTGAAAGATTTGTTTCTCGAAGTGCCCATAAAGGTAGCTTCCAGCTATATAGGCCAATGATATGATCCTCCAAAGGGAAGAATGGAGGCTGTTATGGCAGGTCGTGAGAGAAAGAGGTCCTCTGAAATCATGAACCTATCGAGTTTGGAAGCAACTTACTGAGCCTCTCCCCTTTTGTTGTTCAAAGTGAAGGTTCCATTAATTGTTTCAGTGTCCACTAGCCTCATGTTCATAATGAAGTTCTGGAAGGCCATGGAGTCGCTGCCTAGCTGTCTAGTACCTTTTTTTTTTTTCGAAAGAGATCCTATCATATTGAAATCTCCTACAATGATCCAGGGCAAGATGGGATGTCTCGCTCTTAGTTCCTCCAGGGAAGTGAGAAGATTGAGTTTGTTTGTGATAAGATTAAACATTTGTAATCATGTATATCTCCTTGTCCCCTACAGGTTGACATATCAAGGAGAGATAGTTTCTAGATGCTTCAACATCTAAAATTCCAAATTTCTTTGGGTCCCACAAGGTGAGAATCCCCCCTGCCGAGTGATTTGCCTCAACCTCTAAATATTCACATTTAAATAACCACTTATGATGAATATCTCTTATCTTTTCCATCGAACATTTTGTCTTCTGAATGAAAGCCATGTCTGGTTTTTCTTCTTTCATTCTGTTACTAAGATTTCTTTGTTTCCTCCTATTCCCTATTCCTCTAATGTTACAGGTTGTGAACTTCATTAAGAAATTTTAGTAAAGGAATAACTGGTAAGATCTTTCATCTTACCTGAGTTGATCAACAGTTTTCCACATTCGTTCAGCAGTTCATTCTGTCTCTTTCTTCCTCTTTTCCTACCTGAGTTCTTTAGAGATTGTTCCTGAGAATTATCCATCATCTTGACCCCACTTGGCTCCTGGCTTTCATGTTTTCTTTTGACTCCAGCTCCCTTCTCTTGTGACCTCCAGAGAAAGAGCAGTTGTATTCTATCATAGTCCTCTTTTGGCAGGGAGTCCACCCCTATGTTTTTTCATTGTTCTAGAAATTTCTCTAGATCTAGATTTTCCCTATCTAGGATCTCCTGTAACTCATGGTCCTCTATTCCTGCTTCACTTGGAGTCATTTCCTAGTCCCTATTGATCTCCATCAGGATTGGTTTGGTTGTCTACTGTGATATCCTCCATGTGAGCTACCTTATCCTGTTCCTTTGTTGCATTCTCCATGTCCTAGACTATCTCCTTATTCCCCTCTTCTTCCTCCAGGATCTTGAAGCTATTTTGTCTTGTATGTCTGTCCTCATTTGCCTTCTCGTATGGATGCTTACCCCCTTTTCCTTTACTTCCGACTTTAGTGAAACCCTCGTGACCTCTCTCCACAGTGGTTTTCTGGTTATCTTCCCTATTGATTCTGGGGTGGTCTCTATATAGATGCTCATGTTCATGGCATTTGCGGCATCTAAATGGTATGTGCTCATAGTCCACTGTCTACACCCATTCTTCATCATATACTTCTAAAATGATTACTTTTGGAAGGGCTCCAGATAGATCCATTTCCACACATATTCGAGCAAAGGAGGTATATCTTCCTTTCAGAGTTGCCTCTGAGATCTTTAGAAAATGTCCCAGCTTGTTGCCTATGGTTTTCAAAGATTCTGGGAGCCAATAATCCAGAGGAAGGGAATATAGTCTGATCCAAACCGGTACTGATGTGAATGTTTCACGTTTTGGGACAAACTTCATCATCCATGGCTGCATGTAGAGCCCTGCTGCAGCACCCCCCCCTTCAGACACTCTATCCTTGTCCTCTAGGCTTGTGAACACTACTGTGAAAAATCCCTTAGGACCCAGATGTAAATGCATTTCTCCCTTTGGCTTCCAATGGCTCCTTATCTAGACATGTAACGCCCTCTCCGTCGGCCATAACCCCATGAACTTGCATATGATTGCATGCTCTGTCATAAGATCTCTATGAGCTTGTATCGTTGGGTCGCTCAATACGACCCATGGAATATTGCCTGACTTGGGCTTGCAGACTCCAATGGTCTTACTGGAAGCCGGTCTTTCACTATTGCCTCCATTCCCCTTTTCTTTTCTCATTTCCTATTGATTCCCTTCCTGATCTTGATCTTCGCTTCTTCCAGATGTCCCCTGACTTCATGTTTCTGAGATCTTGTCTAGTGGTTTTTTGAAATGTTTCTTTCCCGCGTCCTGACTCCCTCCTGAGACTGCTCGGCTGTAGGAGCAGCACTCCCCCCTGCGCTCCCCGCCATGGTACCTTGAATCCAAAACCTTGTCTTCAACTCCAACCCTAGCTTCTCCTTCTATCACCCCCAAGTAACCCGTCTCACATCAAAACTTCTTTCACTGTTATCATTCTTCCATGCTTTATATTTGTTGCATGTTCCTGAATTCTTTGACTTATAGAGTGACCGATTTCACATGTAAGGAGTCCCACAGGAACAGGGGATGAGATAAACACCTTTCATATTCTTGAGGTCCACATGGTCCTTCACCGACCTTAGAGAGATCTTAATGGTATTAAGGGGTCTAATGGTCAAAGGGACTTTATTTTCCTTAAAATTATAGCAATTCTATCCGTGGTCCCTTGAACAAATGGAAGATGCACTCCTGAAAACTTATCCTTCGGTTCTTCCTTAATTGAAGGACCTTTTTCTGCTTTCTAGAAAGATTTTAGACACTGATCGTTATCACTATTTATTCAGTTGCATATATCTAACTCTGCATCTGATCCTAATGATGAACCACATTGGTTGGTTCGAAACGCGTCAACCATGCCCTCTGGATGTGATTATTACCGAAATATTCTCAGCATTAAGAAAGAGAACTATATTATTCAATGTTTGGAGAAAATAAAAGGAAAGTGTAAGTAGACTCATAAGCAACGTTGAGGGAGTGTAGATACTTCATCTAGGGTGAATGAGTTGGTATCCAAGTTTCAAACCACCTTTTATATGGCATCATGCATGTACACCAATATTACTTCTAGTGTTGGTTGGTATGTGAACAATGGAATGTATTGACATATCACATTTAACAAAATGGTTTACAGCAAGTTTTAGGAAAAAAAAATGATCATACAAGTAGAGTTGTGTGATGATACTACCTATTCAATAACTTGAATCGACACCATATCCTTAAAGATGCATTGGGGCAATATTATTGAATTTTGTGATGTTCCTTTTATGCTTGATTTAACATAAAATATCATATTTATTTAAACTATTATAAATTTGAAATGTAAAGTTGAATGTGATGATCAAGATTCTATTGTGTATCATAAGAGATTTAAATTGAGAGGATCCTTTGTTTTTTACCAAATAGTGCATGAATTAAGCCTTTATAGGATTCTTATTGACACTACAAATAATAAGGCTTTGGTGCATGATATTACAAGCATTTTAGTCATTTGTTCTATGGGTGTTTTCCTTTCTTGTAAGATATGGTGTGAGGAGTGCTAGATTTCAAGATGGAGTAAATCATTGTGTGCAAAGGATGTGCAATTAGTAATCAATCCATTTTTTTCTTTCTTTTAAAGAATAAACTTCAAGAGATATTCCCAAGTTGATACACATGTTTATGGGCTTATTTCTTCATATTCCTTGAAACATAATATTTATTATGTTTCCTTGATCAATGACTCCTCTTGAAAAGGTGTATTATTTTATGAAAGCTGAGGATACAAATTTCATTCAATTCAGATAATTCAAATCCAAGTTGGTTGAAAATTAAATACAAAAGAGGATCTTGGTGCTTTAATCAAACAATGGAGAGTACACCTTTAAGGATATTGATTTTTTTTATAAGGAAGTAGGGATTAATAATAAGTCTATAATACTATATAATGCACTTTAGGATCGGGTTATAAATCCTAATAATAGATATATTATTGAGATGGAAAAGGCCATGATTCATGAAATTAACTTTCCCACGTGTCTTTGGGGTAAATGCTTGTAATACTATTGTTGATCCAGATTTATGAATGAATGGAATGAAATACAGACTTAAATAGAAACACAGATGAAAAAAAAACTTCAATTCATTAGTAAGAAAATAGTCAAACTGTTTACATACAAAATGGAAATAAACTAGCTCAGGTAATGGTAGCTTATCTTTGAGAAGAGATGTGACGACTACATGCCTTCTGAAATGTGTTACAATGAGGCTCAATGGCCTTTTTATTATTGAGAAACAATGGAAAACCATAAACATCAAAAAATCTAACCCTATAAGGAGATGAAGTGCCAAAATTTTGTGGGCCCCTTTGGGGTTAGTTGGTACATCAACTTCCTAGGGTTGTAACATTGGCATACAATCTCTATTTCACGCGTACAATAACTTGTTAGAAAAAAAAATTTCGACTGTAAACACTTATGACTAGCAATGGGTTTGTCTATTTTCCAAAAAAAAAATCGTTTAGGGCCTTAAAATGACTCTGGAAATTTAAGACCCAAAACACTAAAAAAAATAGTACACTGTGCTACAATTAAGGAAACTGAAAGAAACAATGTTGGGGGTCCAAGTGGAATAGGAAGGTGGCCACCAATATCCACCAGGGTTAGTCCCCCCCATTAAGAAGCAATGGTCTCCATTGTGTTGAGTGCCTCCATGAGAAGGGGAAACTTCTGTTGAAATTGGTCCCTGGTAAGCCGCTTGCCTTGGTGTAGGAGCTTGCTAGATTTGACAACCTGATACGATTGGATCCTCTGTTGGAAAGTGTTCTTGATTTGTGTGTCCATGAGCCAATCAGTTGTGTCCTATTCCATGTAGTCCGGGTTGAGCTATGTTGGTGTTAGTGCTCGACAATGTCTGATATGTCTAACAATGGTGGAAAGTATGTCCAAAGGTGGTCCACATTGAACACTGGGTGTAGTCAAAGGAATGGGGTAATGCTGAGTTCGAAAGCATTGTCTCCCACAACCTTGGTGATGGTGTAAAGCTTGTATCAAAGTGGTTAGAGCTTCTAATGGGCCTCGACAAGGCATTCTTTCTAAAAATGAAACCAAACTTTATCGCTCACCTGAAAATTTTGTGTCACCCGATGTTGATCATGTCGTTGCTTGTACTTGGCATTGAATTTATCCAAGATGTCATGAACCTACTGGTGGATGTGTTGGATGTGTTTAATAAACCTGGTTTCTTTATCAATGTCGGAATGTACATATGTGGATTCTTCCTATGTAATTTCATGAGGCATGACAACATCAATCAGACAAAATAGTAGAAATCCCAAACCCGCTTGAAAGGGATTGTGGCCAATCAAGTTAAGGAGATATTTTTTATAATTGTGTTACACATAAGGAAGGCTCTCATCCTAGGTTCATGGATGCTTGGAATTGTACATGCGTAGTATGTGCATTATCATCCTTTTGATGACCTCTGTCTAGCCATAAGTCTAGGGATGGAATGCAATCAACTTGGTGATCTTGGTGTCCAATAATGACCAGAGGCTCGACCAGAATGTGCTTAGGAACTTGTTATCCTTATCTGTTATAATGGTCTGTGGGATCCCAAAATGTACCCACACTCATTCAGAGAAGATTTTTGCAGTGTCCCCTGCTGTGATACTCTTCTTGCAAGCCACCAATATAACCATCTTAGAGAATCTATCCACAACCACAAATACATAGTCATTACCATGCTTGGTAGAAGGGAGGCTAGAAAGATAGTCCATGGAGATGGATTACCAGGACTGGTTGGGAGTAGGAAGAGGAGTGTACATGCCTTGCTTCTTGATGGTTGGCTTGGAGATGGCATAAGCAATGCAGGATCTGATATATTTTCCAACATTCTGTCAGTTTTTTGGCTAATAAAAAGACTTATGTAGTATGACCACAATCTTCTCCACACCAAAGTGTCCTGCGATCCGATTGTAGTGCGCCTCCCAAATCAGCTTGGCACGCTCGCTTGAAGGAACACAAAGGTGGCCCAAGTAGCATAATAATGCATCCTAGAGGTGGAAGTATGGAACTTGCATGCCATCCAATAGCATTTGGCATGTGGTGGTGAACTCCGGATCATTTTTATATAGTTGTGGCCATCCAGAGGTCTTGTGGCCTCAAGAGTTGAGAACAATAGTCAGTGCTACAACTAGGGGCCGACTAAGGCAATCTACAATATGATCGATGTTTCCCTTCTTGTATTTAATGTTCAAATGGAATTGTTGCAAACATGTAGACCACTTCTGATGGTGATTGTTTTGCAACTTCCCTTGTGTTTATATAAAATAAAGATTGTGGTGATCTATGTGGATGACCATCTCCTTCCCAAAAATGTAATGTTTCCATTACCAGAAAGGTTGCATGATAGAATACATCTCTTTATCATAGTCGGGGTATTTCCAAACTATGTCAAAAAATGTCTCACCATGATAGGCCACTAGACGCCCTTGTTGGGTGAGAACTACATCGATAGCATAGTCAGAGGCGTATGTCTCAATTTCAAATGGTTGTTGCAAGTCTGGCAATGTGACTACTGGTGCAAAGAAAAGGTGGTACTTCAGCTCAATAGATGTCTTTTGTTGGGACTTAGACTAGGAAAACTTTGATTTCACTTCATCGTTGGTAATCTAACTCAAAGGCCAAGTGATATGAGAGAATCCCAACATGAAACTCCAATAAATATTGGCAAGGACCAAAAATCTGTGAAGCTTTGTTAGAGTGGTTGGGGGTAGCCAATGCTGAATGACTTGGATCTTAGCCGGATCCATATGTACACCTTTATCATCAATGATGTAACCTAGATATTGGGCTTGACTCTTGCCAAAGGTGCATTTCTCCAAGTTGACACATTGTTTGTGTTTCAGAAGGGTTTGAAGGACCCGTCGAATGCGTTGCAAGTGCTCTTCCCAACTCTTGTTGAAGATGAGGATGTCATCCATATCTACAACCAAAAATGAGTTGGTGAAGGGCCAAAAGATGTCATCCATCAACCTCATAAATGTTGCAGGAGAATTTGTCAACCCAAATGGCATGGCCAACTACTCAAAAAGGCCCTCCTAGGATTTGAAGGTGGTCTTCCAGACATGTGTGGGTTCTATTGGAACCTGGTGATAGCCATAATTCAAATCGATCTTGTTGAAGTACTTGCCCCCCTTGAGCTGGTTAAGAAGGTCATTAATCCATGGGATTGGATACCTATTCTTGACATTGATTTTTTTTAGCACTTGATAATCAATGTAGAGCCTCCAAGTCCCATCATTTTTTTGTACAAGTACAATTAGGATCCCACAAGATGAGGAAATTTGTCAGATGTTACCTTTTTGCAACAACTCCTAGATTTACTGCTTGATTTATTTATTTCCTAGAATGGAGCAACGATATATCAACCCATTGGGTAGAGGTGCTTTGGGAGTCAAATCTTTCAAATGCTTGACCTAACAATGCAAAGGTACATTTGTGGGTGAGGAGAAGATGTCCTTGTATTCTTCCATTACCTTATTCACCTGCTTCTTCTAAGTGGAGGAACCCTTCCTGGGGGCCAGGATGTCGCCATGATCTCCCCTTATTTTGAGAGCGAATCAGAATGAAAATAAATTTCCAAGTTTGGGAGATGATATTACTGCATTGCTTAGCAGATATCAAAGAGATGGTGGTAGGCAAGGTTGCCTCTGGTATCCTATATAATTTATTGCCCAAAGTAATAATAATAGTGTGAGACCTGGATTCATATACAACATGACGCTTCCACAACTATGGTTGGAATAATAACGCATCACAAACTTCAAGAGGAGAAACATCACATATTACCTCATTTGTGAAGGGCTTGATGTTGTATGGAATGTGGTACTACTGATTGACGTAGAGATCTCTTCCTTGGTGGAGCCACCTAATGGTGTATGGTTGCGGGTGTGGTGTGGTTGGTAGGACTGAAATTTGCTGAGATGAAGGCCTTTTTTTTCCTGCTGTCGACAATGAATTGCAGCGGAGGCCACTTCACCTGCATCTGTGAGTGGAAGAGATGCTCCCCTACCTTTGGATCTTCGGGCTCAATCTTTTGGACCTTGGTGGTGGAAACAGTGGCACTAGGCTTTGCATCAATAATATACTCCAATTTGTCATTCCCCTTGTTGGGTTTTGACTTAGAGTCAGAACACACATCTAACTCTAAAGCTTTTAGATCAACCATCAGTGGCTACTTGGTGTGACACGCACTTGTGTTGTGAGTGGGGTTCTTGTGGAACTCACACCAATTTCCCATGTCCTTCTTCGTCTTCATGGTGCTATTCTTTAATTGTGTCTTCGATGGGTTGTCCTGGGTCACCCTGCCTTGGCTTTATCCTTTGTTCTACAGTTTGGGGGTGCCTTTTCCTACTTCGGATTCATAGATCCAATTTACTGCTTCTTCTATTTAAATTTCTTGCTCTGTCTTGACAACATATCAGGATGCAACGCCAAGTGAGGAGATTTCCAAGAACTCCATCTCGTCAAGGATGTATTTGTGTATACAGTCGTAGTAATTGAGTACTAGATGCCACTCAGAATCCTTGATACCCAACTTCGTGTGATGGGTATGAAAAATATTTATGAACTTTGAAACATCTTGGTCCCTTCCCTGCCATAATGTGGCCCTTTTTATGGAAATGGTCATAGATGAATGACTTACTTAATGCAGTTGAATCCCAAAAAATGATATCTAGGGTAATTCTGTTCCTTGATAACATCTCAAAAATAATTTCAAGTGGGTGCGACTAAAAAAAATGAGGGTTCCTTCACATCCCTTTTCTCACAATAGGTTTCCCACCAATGCTTTACGTGGGGGTGACTTTGAGGTGTGTGAAAGTAATTTGCTCCCTATTGAGAAAATCATGAACTGAAAAATATCCCTCCAACAAATTTAATCATTTATCTATGACATTTGCATCTATCTAGCCTTCAAATATAGGAATTTAAAATTTAACTTATACCTTAAAATGAGTGGCACCTCTGAGGTGGCTTCCAGATGAAGATGCTTCGCTTGCTAATACCGTCAAAGGATACGGGAAAAGTTATCCATTATCTTGTTCCTTTGTCGCTCGAGGGCTTCTTCGAGCAATATTTTGAAAGGATATCCTGCTCTCTTGCCTTTCTTTTCTTCCACCATGGGAGGTTGTCGGGGTCAGCGGGGCCATTCTTGCAAGGGTTTAACTAGTTCAAGTCCTAAATCCTTAATACCCTAACCTCGTTGGGGACAGGAAAAAAAACAGAGAAAGAGCAGACCGCTCTAATACTAGTGATTCTGATTTATGCAGGAACAAAATGAAATACGAAAATAAATAGAAACAAATACCTATAATGAAAACTAAACTTCAATTCATTAGTAACAAAATACTCAAATTGTTTATATTCAAAATGGAAATAAACTAGCTTAAGCGATGGTAGCTTATCTCTGAGAAGAGATGTGATGGATACATGCCTTATGAACTATGATACAATGAGGCTCAAAGGCCTTTTTATTATTGAGAAATAATGAAAAACCATAAACATCCAAAAACTTAACCCTAGGAGATGAAGCGACAAAATTTTGTGGGCCCCGTTGGGGTTAGTTGGTACATCAATTTCCCCAGGTCATAACTTTGGCGTATGATCTCCGTTTGACACATACAATACCTCGTTAGATAGATCTATCTGAGTAAAACAAATTTCGATTGCAAATCCCTACTTATATGAGTGGGTTTGTCTAAAAAAAAAAAAAAGGATCAGTTGTGTACTTCTTGAACAGATTTTGGACATGATTTGGAAAGACACAAAATGGGATGAAGCTTTAGGTGAAAATATATAGGTATATCATTTTCATGTATTTGGTTTCCTAGTTTATACTGATAATCTTGAGGAGAGTGGACTAAGTTTAAGCCTTCTAGTATTAAGGGGATTTTTGTTGGCCATAAAAAACATCAAGGAGTTACCCAATCTACATTCTAGAGCATGAGCAAAAGACAATGGTAAGCACAAATGTGAATTTTGATGAGTATGGGTGGTTTCGAAGGTGATAAGAAATGCATTTTTCTTGGTTGGTGAAATCAAGTAGCTGATAGAATCCCCACTAGGTTTCAAGTCTTTCCATTGTAATTATAGTGCTTGTGCTCATGATTATGAATGTGTCCTAGTGCACAAAATTATGGTTGGGGCCAAGTGGAAGTCCTAAGTGACTATAGTGGAATAGACACTTCCCATTCCTAATTTATTTGGTTTTCTAGTTTATGTTCATTATATTGATGATAAATGAACCAAGTTTAAGCTCTCCAGTGTTTAGGGGATTTTTGTTTGCCATAATTTTTTTTTAAAGAGCTAAGAGATCTACATTATTGTGCATGAGAAAAATATAGTGGTAAGCATGGATGTGAAGTTTGATGAGAATGGGTGGTATTCAAGGTTGTAAGAAACACATTGTGCATTGTTGGTGAGAGTTGGTATCTAAAATGACCCCTATTAGGTTACAAGTCTTGCCACAAAGTGATAGTGCTCGTAGATGTACTAGTGCATGCAACAATGCTTGGGCTCAAGTTCAAGTCCAAAGTGATTGTGGTGGAATAAATACATCTTATTCATAGATTATTTGGTTTTCTAGTTTATATTCATTATCTTGATGTGAAATGAATTAAGTTTAATCCCTCTAGTATCAAGGAGATTTTTGTTGAACATGAAAAAACTTAAAAGGGCTACCAAATCTACATTTTGGAACATGAGTAGTGTAACATCCTAATTAATTCCCCTAGAAAACTTGTAATTCATTTTTTTAAAATATATATGTGGATATTTTCATTTTTCTGTTATATTGATTACTACGAGTTAGATATACCATGGTATTGTAAACCTTTTTTTGTAGTTAATAAATTGATGATAACCAAGGCCATCGGACTATGAATAATAACACCACTCCTACGCTTTAGTAAGGTGTCTCCCCTAAATTCTCAGGACAAGAAGTAATAGGGAAACTTCTTGTTAGGCAATTATGAATGGAAAATTCAAATAGGAGAAAATATACTAGGAAAAGAGAAGGGAAGGAAAATTCTAAACGAGAGAAGAGAAAAAAACAAAGTGCCATGAAAATATAGACCAGATCAATGACGAAAATAAGTGGATATACTCATAAAAAGAGCTAGAAAACAAGGAAAATATGCAAGAAATTTTGTGACATCAATTGGACCTTTCTAGGTCTTCTCTATAAAGCATAAGATGAATAGATTTCTGAGGGACTAAAAATAGGAGAAGGAATTTCTTGTGTGTTATGAGATACAAGTAATTACGGGTTCCTGTAGATACATGTACTTTGAAAAACATAGTGGTGGAAGTTATCTTGGTTGAGTTTCGTACAAACTGAACCCACAACCATTATTCCTACTTCACCCCAGTGGTATCATAGTCTAGCGAGGGAATGGATTTTTTCAGCGAAATACCTACAATTGGGTGGAAATCACTTAGTTTGTTGGTAGCAACATCCATTTACTATGTGTTGTTGCACAAACTAGCAAGCCTTGTGAATAGGAAGAATCTAGAGGGCACAACAACACTTGGGAGTAAGGCCCACTATCACCATGTCCCCTACTCTTCTTAGATTTTCACCAATCGGAGTCGTCCTAGTATTACTCATTGAGATATATGTTTCTATGGAACGTTTAAAGTGAGGCAAGGTGGCTAATTCAATGGAAAGGTTCAACAAAAGTGTAAGCTTTGGGAGAAGCTATTATGACTTTCCATGAAAAACGCCTTGGAAAAAAAAATATCTACATGAGACCTAGGGTTGAGATATATAATGAGATATGGGTGCATACGAGGTCAAGGTAGATAAGAGAAAAGGAAATGTATAATCTACTTCAACAAGTACTAAATAAAATTCCTTCAAATAATCCCCAACTTGAAGGATTAGCTTCTAGGGTTCCCTCTTGATGTGATAACTAGGGTATCAAAGTTTATGGATAATCCATCATGGGAATTCCACTAAATCTTAAGCACCTTTAGAGGAGACATAAAGGAAGCTTTCTATCCAAGCCAAACTAAAAATTCCTCCTCCAAGAGATTTCACACCAAGCCCTAGATGGCCTCCTTATCCTTAAAAGGGAAAATTTATAGAAGAGAAAAGGAAGGATTATGTGTGACCACCAAGGGACTTCGACTAGTGCCTAGACTATTGGGAGAATGGAGCCATGGGTGCTTATAATAGGCTAAATTGACCTTCAAGGAGGCTAAAAGAGGATGCCCTAGTTACCCCTTTCAAAAATTACCTTCTTTAGCATTAATGAATGAAGTTTCATGGATTCAATTGCAATCATTATCCATTAGGATCATTTTTTTGACATCATCAACGAGTAACATGTGTAAAACTTCCCAGATTAAAATTTTTAAAAAATTTCAATGAGTAAAGTGTGAATTCTTATCATGAGAATAAATTCTATGCATTAGACATTATTTTCAAGATAATTTCACCATAAAGTAACACTTACAAGATAACGTATAGTATATCTATTCATAAACAACACATTAGAATCTCCAAAAAGATAACATGATAGATCCAAACATCAAAGTGCATCCCAAAAACATCTAGAAATATGCTTTAATTGCAGGTTTGAATCCACTAATTAGGCTGAAAATCCAAGTGATGATGGTTTAGGATGAGACTAAGTCTCAACTATTTATACAAGAGTTATGAGTTCAAATTACAAAAGATAATCCCCTCCATATGCCTACTATGCTAAGTAACCCACCCGTGGTTACAATCCAACCATTATAGCTCTATAATTTAATTAAGTTCTCCTCCTAATCCCACACAAGGCTGATGTCATGCATGCATGGAGGCCCAAAAGGACAGTGTTGAGGCCTCTTATGCTAAAAACGTGAGAGAGGGCCTAAAAAATCATGATGAATAGGGTCATGCCCTCCATATGCTGCAAAACATCTCCAAACCCTTATTTGAGCATTGTGGGATCCAAATGGATCTCATGGGTCTCCAAGTGGCTCAAAATCAAGTTCATGCTCCATCAATGAGGGCTGGAATGTGACACATTCCCTCCCGTGTCTCCCTAGGAAAGACATAACCTCCTATGGGCCTTGTATCAACTCTCAAGTGTCAGGTGCAATGTGTAGCCAATTGGGGAACCTAGGTCCAAGTGCATCATCATGTCAAATAACTGGGGCACAAACAAGAAAATGGTGGTGCTGAAGAAGCTCATGGTGTGGCAATTAATGCTCTGCATGAATGGAGGCCCATGTCTCTCAACGCTCATCCTACAACTACCACTGTGATCCTTTGGAGGGCTTCAATCCCTTATAGGGTGGCCAACTCCAAGATGAAATCCCGCCTGAAATTCTGTATAAGATATAATGCATCTTCTTACCTTCAAGTAAAATTATTCATTACTGTAATCGAGTAAATAAGCTTGCTAATCAAGGGCAGAAATGGACACTTCATAGTGGGTTTCCCTTCCAAATTTGGGGCTTTGAACATGTACTAGTGTTACCTCCCTGGGTAGGAGTGGTTCATGAAGGATCCTATTAGGTATTTTCAACCTCTAAGGGAATGACATGTCCATGGGACATCCTTCAAATGGTAGGTTTCATATGAAATAATGATGGAATGGAGTTGGGACAAAGGGAAGGCTCCAAGCCACATGCCATGGTATAAGGGTAGCTACGACGAGTTTGTAACACCCCACCCCACATTTACCCACTTTTTCAAGCTCACCAAGGTAAACATGAGACATGAGTTACTATGCATGGCCCAACAACCAAGTTCTAGTTATGGAAGTGGGGCCTAATATCCTAAACTTTACTGTAACCTCCAAGGAACACTTGATCACCCACATGTCAAACAACATCCACTAATCAACCCGTCCTGAACTGGAACTAACTTTTTCACTCACTTCATAGCCCAAGTGCATGCATGTAGGTCAATGCATGTGGTCATAAGGCTCCAACTGCACACACAAGACATATTCCATGCAACTACAACTGAAATTCCCCAGTTCCATGGATGTGAGTAGGCACTTTTTTTCGTATAGGTTATTCTTCATACCACTGCCTAGATCCACCCAGAACTTTCCATAACTCTTTCATCCAGCTACTAGAACCTCCAGAATAAATTTCCAGCATCTAATTATACTCAAACTTACAAAACATGCAATAGTCATTTATGCAAACACTTTGTAGGAAAAGTACTTGTAGCTTATAAATGCATATCTATTCACTAATTTAATAAGTTCATCAGATAATCATCAAGAAGGCTTGCTGCCCTCTCTTACTAGTTGTATAACACACTTTAGCTCATGCATTCATATAAGATAACCAAAAGCCCATCAACCATGGAATGAATCCATAACAAGAGCACATCATAAATGAGAAATATACAATGCATGTAGCCAACATTTAACCATAATCTAGCCATGATAAACAAGTCATGAAATCATACATAGATTAAGAACTTGCGCTCATCATTCTTAATAAGAATCAACACATAATAACATATGCAAATGATAACCATGTCAGGGACTTCCACATACCACTTGACCATAGATTGGGACTGAACCAAATATTTCTTTCAGCCCAATCACCCCCGTGCCATATTCTAAGCATGAATGTGGGATCTCATGGGATAAACCAAATATAACCAAACATGGACTCCAAAGGTTAAACCACCTCCACCCTCAAATCATAGTGATCTCACCTAAACCGGTCTAGACATCACCAAAACTAACACAAACTTGGATGCCTCATAATTTCTTCACCATTCCCAAAGGATTTTTCTTGTCTCCACCCATCTGTCAAGGCCTTCCCAGAGAAAACCATCTCCATCCCGACCCTTGGGATTTTTCCTGGGACCACCTCATCGAGATCCAAAATCTTCTAGCAATCTAAAGCTCAACCAAGAATGAATCCTAACACACCATGGCTATCCAGGAAATGGAAAATGTAAGGTTGCACCCACTATCAATGACAAAAAAATAATCATGCAAACCAATTGTATGCACCATGCATTCAAATCCTATTAAGGAAATCACACATGTAACCTATTATCTGCAAAATCCTCTTATTGTAGCTGCTCTTCCAACCTTCTCCTTGCACTCCATTGCTTTCCTTTGCTTGCTTTGTTAGGTCCAGATGCTCTTTTCCTCCAAGTCCAAGAGATAATGCCTCAATTACCAAGTGAAGGCTAGAATGTCCAAGAGTAACCAAGAGTGTATGATCCAAAGAGTAACTAAGAGAGTCATAGAATTTCTCTCTCTCCTTTTATTTTCTTTTTCCTTTTCTTTTCCTTCAATTTTCTTCAGTTTCCTTTGCATGCATATTCTTGTATCTTCATCTTCCTTTTCTCCTATTTTCCTTTATTTCTTTAATTAATTCCCATTTATTTCCCTTTTCCTTTTGCCAATGCTAATGCCAATGCCAATTCCAATTTCCAAATCCAATAATTAACAATAAGTGATACCAACTGTAATATTTTTCCCTCCATTCAATTTGGAATACATTTCCCATGACCTTGGTCTTATTTTGTATTTGTTATGTCCTTCCATTTACATGGAAAATCAACCTAGGGTTGTTAGATCCTTCACAGGGTAGAAATGGACACTTCATAGTGAATTTCCATTCCAAATTTGGGGCTTTGAACATGTACTAGTGTTAGCTCCCTGGGTAGGAGCGGTTCATGAAGGATCCTATTAAGTGGTTATTCAAGCTCTAAAGGAATGACATGTCCATGGTACATCCTTCAAATGGCATGTGTCATATGAAATAATGATGCAATGGAGTGGGGACAAAGGGAAGGCTCCAAGCTACATGCCATGATACAAGGGTAGTTATGATGAGGGAGGTAATTGGGTTTATGAATGTAGGAGGGAGAAATCATGGTACATGAGTTACCCCAAATTTTTTTTTCCACCCTTCTTCATATGCATTTTTCCTTTTATTGATTTTTCTTTATTTTAATGCTCAAGGTTCAAGGGGATGAGATCATGATGTGTAAGATATAACAATTACTACCCCCTTAAGGTTGGGAAATTCATAACCCACCATGGGTTGGGACATGCATGGGTTCCTTAATGATGTAGGGGGAAATCATAGGGGCCCTAGGAATCGAGGTGATGGCCATGATGATAAGGGGTAGAGCTCATGTTAGGATTTTTCCCACATGCTAAATTTGATTGTCCGACCATCTTTTTCATTTTGTGCTACATTTCAGGTTGAGTGTGGCCATGTTTTGCTTTTATCCTTTTTTTAGTTGCATCAACCTTTAGGGCCAATAAGGCTCATCAATAGGTATATCGTAAGGGTCATAATGCCATCCTCCAACTTTAAAATTATCTCTTTCTCATATTTATTTACAATTTTTGTTATATTATGCTTTGTGAGAGGGGTGAAAGATGTGTTGCTATGTCATGTGGCCTAATACGGTTTAAATGCAGGAATTGGAGCAATTTTGAGATAATTTCAATGCAGGAGCTCGGAGTAGACATCAAGGAGAGATTCTAGGAGGTTTTCCACCTCCTTAACTCCTTCAATTAGCCAATATCGCTGCTTTATCTCTCATCAACTCGAAGACATTGGCAACCAAGCAGGATGAGGTCATTGGCAGCCAAGCCCATGCAGTTCAAGGAAGATCTAGATCCATCTTTCTCGAGTTTTGGGAGACAAACATATATATTTTCTAGGGATATTTTGGTAGCTACCCTTTTGTATAAATAAACATGCCAAAGAGCTCATTAGGATTTGAACTTTGTTTTCAGCTAAGAGGCTATTGAGCTTAAGCACTTATTACTGCTATTTTTGACTTTTTATGTGATGCATTTGAAATTTCTGCAATGATAATAAGAAATTTCTTATTGGTCCATCACTGAGTTAGTTTCAGAGCACTAAGGCTCTTGGGTTTGGGTCCAACCCCAGTACCTTAGGTCCCTCTTGTGTATTGGTATTCCTTTTTAGCTTAGAATGTTTGTTAGTTTGCTGCATTTTATTAGAATATAATTCCTCAAAAATCCTGTGACTGTTACCTCTATCTCATCTCTCTCATGGGAGCATGAGTAGAGGAATCTACAATCACAACCCAAAAACACTATGTTGATGATTTCTTGGAAAAAGGTCTACTTTAGTTATCTTGTTTTGTGTATATTTGTTGTAGCTTAAAAGTTGATTCATTGCATAGATAAGAGTTTTTGGCATAAGTTAGATAGTTTCTAAATTCAACTCATCTTTTCCACCATTGATTATGATATTTTGTGAATGATAAGAGATCATATGCATGTGATGTTGCAAGATTGTTGGATTTGTAGGCAAGGGGCCTTCTCACCATCTCCATCTAGGACTTCTCCACCCTCTTTTGACGAATCTCAAATATTGTTCTTGAGCTCTGTCTTTTAAGTCACCATGAGGATCCCTCTTAGTCCAAAATTGGCCTTCCTTAAGTGTTGAGTTTGGCTAGGGGTGTTAGTCACCTTTCATCCATCTACCACAACCTCCATCCACCTTTCCATCCCTTGATCTCATTGTTCTTACCTACCAAGCCCTCTCGACAACCTTCCTGTAGCAATACAGGGATCTTGTAGCAGCTTCCTATAACATGCTTGTAGCAGCCTGTTTTACCCTTGTTTTGACCTGTAATACAAGTTTGACTTAGTTTAGAAGTAGGTTTGATCCCCCCAGCTTGGAATCCATGATCAAAGGCAACACTTAGGCCATTCCAACCATCCTTTTTCCTTCACTGCAAGAGAGAATAGCATTAGTTTCTTTGTCACACATTTTGCACAAATAGAACATTACTTTACATAAAAGTGTGAATTAGATAGATGATGCATGAAATCTTGAGTTATCATGAGTTGGTAGGATAATTTCTTGTTCACAAGTGAACTTTATAGCTAGATGGTTGATTGAAAATAATGTAGTTTCCTTTCTGCAGGTAGTATAACTCTTGTGTTCTTTCATGAATTGATTCAGTTGAATTTACAAGTTGGTAGCATATACAAGTTAGATTTCAAAAACATTTACTTTTTCTACATTAGATCTATCCTTTGAATTTCCCTTTCAGTAGTTAATTCCCCCCTAATTCAGTAGAAGAATGGTCTTGGAGCCCTATTGATCAAATGACTTAGTTGAGGGTGGCATGAGTAGAATTCCATCTACTGTATATATAACATTGTCACCTCAACGTTTGTATGAACCCCAGGTTGATAAATAGAGTTGAGGAGCCCCTGGGAGTTGAAGAACTCTTGGTGCAATACTAGGGTTCACCACGTTTTGGCGCCGTTGCTAGGGGGGTTTCTCGGTAGATGTTATTTCTGCTTAAGCATTGCTTTCTGTTTTACAATCAGTTTTGAAAAAATCACACAAAAGAATACAATTTTTCTTTCATGCCTTGTAGGAATAGAGATACTCAAAGGAAAATTCTCACCAAACACCCCCACACCCTCAAACAATCAACCTTCACTCTTCTTTGGTGATTGTCAGCTTCCCTCTCTAATTAGAGGGGAGTTAGAAGACCTATTAGGTGAACAACCTGATATTTTTGAAGAACATATTGGGGAAGAAGATAAACCCATTTCACCTACCCAAACCACGACTGCAAATAGGAATGATGAGGTTTTCCCTATCAGAGAGACTAATGGAGAGGCTAGAATGAAGAATATAAGCCCTACTTCCCTTCCTCACTTCCATGGCTTAACCTTTGAGGAGCCTGATACTTTTATGTTTGAGTTTGTTGTTGTATGTAGGACCTATTACAATACCTCTGATGACTAGAAGTTGAAGTTATTCCCATCTACCCTTAAGGATCTAGCCTTGCGCTGGTTTATGGGTCTGCCTGGGGATAACATTACTACTTGGGGTCAAATGCAACAAGCCTTTAACAACGAGTACAAGAACTATTGTAGGTCCAAAGAAACCACATAATAAATCTTTAGAATGACCCTTGGACCTGATGAATCCCTAGAGGGTTATCAGGAGAGATTCCAACTCAGTTATAGGAGGGCCAGATGCACCCTTGATCGTGAATCGCTCAAGTTAGTTCTTTTCCGAGGGATTAGGGAGGACATTATGGACCCTCAACATGCTGTTTAGGGGAGACATCTACCAGTTATCCTATGAAGACATCAAAACAATGTTCAAGAACCACTTTAGGGTTGCTAGGAAGAAGGTTAGGGCTAGTCAAGCTTCGGTCAATTCCTCTACCTCCACAACATCCATCAAGAATGAAATTGGAAACATGTTGGACCACTTTAAAAGTGAAATGTTGCATACCTTTTCTTGGTAAATGGATACCATGCAGATCAAGTCGACACAAGTGGAAGCAGAGATGGCCTTAGCTATTTTTTGCCCTAAATGCACTAGAATTCACCTTAGAAATCAATGTCCATTAAATGTCATAGAGGTCTACTCAGTCTATGAGGAAAACCATGGCATAGATAAATGTCCTTCTTTTTCTGGATTAAAAGTTGTATAGCAAGGTGCAGCAAGTGGGGATGAGCAACTCTGTTTTATAAATCAAAGGAGGCCTCAAGGATTTCGATCATACCAATAGGGAATGCAAGGTGCATCATACTCTTATAACCATCCTAACCAGAATGCACTCTTTCCACCTTGGTACTCTTTCACTCATCCATCATGGTCCACACCCCCTTCTTTGCCTTATGCACCTCAATATCCTTCCCAACCTGTCAATCAACCATTTCAGCCATATGCTTCTCCACATCGTCAGTGGAATAACCCATCACAAGGGTGGAGGCCTCAACTCAACCAACCACTTTCTTTATTGCCTCCACTTCCATCTCAACCACAACTCACTCATTCTGCTCCACCCAAGCAACCTCAGAGGCCTGCTCAACCCAATCTGAACCCAAATAACAAGCAAGCACAATAGGTCTACAGTGGAGAGACATATTACCCTACCTATGCTGTAGAGATTCAAGAAATCAACCTTAGGTCTGGAAGAGTGCTCTGAGATAACTAAACTCCATCTCCACTTGAGGATCTTGAAGAGGAAATTGAAGAGTAACCCTCAAGTAAATATGCCTCCCTTTCCTGAGAGATTAATCCATCCTAACCAACACACCCAAGAAGAAATTGAACTTCTAGGAGAACTGAAGAATCTGTGTATTAAAATACCCCTCCTCCAAGCTATTAAGGATGTTCCCATCTACAATAAGCTTATTAAAAAGAGATGTTTCAAAAACCCTGGGAGGAGAAAAAGAGACACCCCCACCATCAATGATATTGGTCAATTATATGATTTGATGCAAGGGAAAGTGATATGTCCAATATATCTAGACCCTAGAAGTCCAATGGTAGATGTGCACATTGATGGAATCATTGTCCCTCATACCTTAATTAATCTTGGGGCTACCATCAATGTGATGACTAAAGAAACCATGCTTAAAATAAACCTCCAAGAATTCTTAAGAAAGATCACTACGGTGCTGCAACTTGCAGATAGATCCATAATGGCTCCTGAGGAATTTTTTGAGTATGTAATGGTCTCTATTGACTCCTGGGAGTATCCTACCAACTTCTTGGTTTTCCAGCCTAAAACCAAATTCAATGGTCATCCTCTCATCTTGGGAAGGCCATGGTTAGCCATTTTGATGCTTACATTAGTTGCAGAGCCAGGAACATGACCATTAAGAATAGGCATTTATCCAAATAGTTGGGATTAACAAAGTTATCGATCAAACAATAAATATTACCTCAAAACATGAACTCTAACCAAAAATCCCAAAAAAAATGGAAAAACACCCTGAAAAAAAAGTGTTGATGTTGGAATAACGTTTTTTGTTTTGTTTTTGCTTTTTGTTTTTTTGTTTTGTTTTGTTTTGTTTTTTGTTTTTCATTTCATTTTGTTTTTTTGTTTTTGTTTTTGTTTTTTGTTTTTGTTTTATTTTGTTTTGTTTTTGTTTTTTTTGGTTTTTGTTTTTGTTTTTGATTTTTGGTTTTTGTTTTTGTTTTTGTTTTTGATTTTGTTTTTGTTTTTGTTTTTTTGTTTTATTTTGTTTGTTTGTTTGTTTTTGTTTGTTTGTTTGTTTGTTTGTTTTTGTTTTTGTTTTGTTTTTGTTTTTTTTTTGTGTTTTATTGTTTTTTTTGGTTTCGTTTTGTTGTTGTTGTTGTTGTTGTTGTGTGTGTGTGTGTGTGTGTGTGTTTTTAGGGTTAATTTTCAACAATGTCAAATTTTTTGTGCAAAAAACACCCTGACAACGATTTTTTTCTGGGGTAAATTCTCAACACATTTAATAATGACGTTAAAGATAAAATATCATGACTCTGAAAAACCTTAAAATTCCAAGGATTTTCAGGCATGACATTAAAGATAAAATATCACCTCTATGAAAAGCCTTAAAAAATTCCAACAATTTT
>APFE031047359.1:294227-305338 GCA_000404065.3 Pinus taeda | reverse complement strand
AGGATGTTGCAAAAGAGCCGGTGGAGAATATGGAGAATGTGCTTGTGCTACAAGATGAGGGAGAGTAGTCATGCAATCATAAGGTAAACCATGCCAAGCTTGTAAGGAAAATTGCTGGTGGTTATATTGAGATTGACATGGCTGCCCTAACACATTAGTATTCCATAATGGATTATGCAAGTAAGAAAGTGGAGAGGAAGTGTTTTGAACCATACCTGTTGACCTTGTTGCAACTTCCTTACCTCTTTGATATGCCACTTCCAAATTAGATAAGGAAGAACAACCATCTATGGTATACTCCTTTCGGTCATGAGGGAAAAACACTTCATCAAATTCTTCATTTTTATGAACCTACAAAACATCCAATTTTTCATTTCGAGAGCTAATAAAATCAACCTTAAAATTTTCAAATAAAACATTGATTTCAGCTCTTATGTCTCCTATTCTTGTAGCAGATTTGGAAAAGAAGGAACAAACATCTCTAGAATTCTTACCAGCCTTGGAAATTCCTCTTGAATACCTTATGCATAATTCACAAACATCATCATTTGACAACTAAAAAACATCACCTTTTCCTATCAGATTTAAGAGTTCTAAAAATTTATCTTTGATTCCTTTAAGAAGGTGTGTTTTTAAGATCTCTTTTTCCAAATGCTTATATTTTGATTTTTGAAGGTTGTATTGAAATCGATCTACATAGTCCTCCAAACTTTCATCTTCCCCTTGTATCATACCAAAAATATCTTCATTGGATTTGCAATAGTCTTGGTACTTCTTCAAGAATATGTTCTTCATGTCCTCCCATGATTGGATGCAATTCCCACCTAGGCTCATGAACCATCAGAGAGCTGCTCCTTTTAGAGTAAGAGGAAACACTTTCAACCTTTGATTGTTAGTGTAATAATCATATCCTCTACAAAGTATTTCAAACTCAAACAAAAATGTATCTGGATCTTCATTTGCTAAACCATGAAAATTTGGTAAAGATGGGGGAATTATGTGCATTTGTGTCACTCCTTCTAGATCTTTGATAGGAAATTCAAAAGCAGAAACGTGGGCCATTTCTTACCATAGTTTAAGATGTTCTTCATGTGTTTCTTCGAGGCTCCTTCAAATGTTCCTGTCAATCGGTTAGTGAAATGGGTGGTGCTTACATCACCACTTGCGTGAGATCATGTGATTCATTTTTAAAAATTTCTATCTTTTTCCTAATCATTCACACAAAAATTAAAACATCTATTTCTACCCTAGGTTCTTTAACAGTCCTGCTGGAAAGCAGACGGGGGAGCAGGGATTTTACATGCTTCGTACGCAGGTTCTTACCTTTTGTTTTTAACATCCAACTCTTTCCTAGCAGGTACTCATCAGATTCACACTACTCTTTAGAAATGGCTACACTCTCCCCAGCAACGGCGCCAAAATGTGGAGCGATAAAAGGTGCCTTTTAAACTCCTAGTTACCTCACATTAATTGTTAACCAAGGGACGACTTTTTATTTCAAGAGTGTACTCAATTTGAGGCGGCTATTTACTCAAGAGTAATGTTTAGTAGTACAACATTCAGAGAACACAAGAGTAAACGGATGCTAAAATTAAATTACTTCAAAAGGATAAATTCACACAAGGCAGCATATCAGTCAAGGGTGCGGAAGCGATAACCCATCCCTCTAGAAACTGATGGAAAGGAAATTAGAGCATGGACCATAGGTTTGGGAGCTAGGCAGCGACTGCTGAGGCTCACTATAGCCTTAGACCTTCTCTCACACCAAAGCAGTAAATACAAGTAAATGGAATGACAGAAAGTAAAATAGAAAATCAAATAGGAAATGGAACAACAAGTCTAAAATGTTCTAAACTAAAGCATTCACTTAAAAAACCATCAATTGAGGATACAGTAGCAATAACTCATTCCTCTGGATATTGATGCAATCAAAATCAAACATAAATAAGATCCACAATCTGAAATAACCAATTGGAAAGTGCAAAGAATTAAATCAGTCGTATTACTACAACTTGATGAAAATGAAACAATTGTGCTAACCGAAAAAATGCTGAAAGGTAAGCTTAAATAATTGCAGAAAGTAAATGAATAACAGCGCTAAGTATTAGAACTGACTAGCCAAACTTATATAACTGTAATGAACAGAAAATTGTTAAATTACTGGAATGATCAGCGCAGCTTTGAAGATAAAATGAACAGCGCAACAACATGTTGGAAAAAAGCAGTGAGCTCTGTTAAGAAGGAAATGAATAGCAACGCAATTTAAGTACAGTATATAAAACAGATCAGTTCATTCAGTCTGGAAATACCAAGCAATAAAATTACATGATTACGATAAGTAGAAATAAAATCAAACCATCACACAATAAAGATCATGAAATAATGGTACAGGAACGGCAAGTGAATCCACCGGGGTTGGGCCCTTAACCACCAGTGATCATTGCCGATAGTGCTTCAGAAGATGCGAAGGAATAATAACTTTGCTGATATATTGATCATCAAATCGAACAGCATTACATTGAGTAGTGTCTTCTCAGCAATGAGAGTCTGCAAATAAAATTACAGTTCAAAATAATACTCGTTCCATCTCTCTCTCCCCCTATCCTATCCTATTCCATCATGAGTAATCCATCATCACTCTTGAATCTCTAATTCTACATCCTTAATTCCATCATTCGAATCCCAAAAGTCCTTCTGAAGTCCCCCCTCTCTGATCTTTGCTTTCATTTAAATAGAGAAAGATCAGAGAGCAGTTACAACATGATTTCTTTTACAAAATTGGATTGATTCTAACCAATTGATCAACAAGAAGATATATTTCCTTTCATCTCTCAACAAGAGCAAGACGAATTTGGCTTTGTAGCTGAGATTTGGAGGGCGGCCGCAACAGCAAATCTGAGAAAATCGTGCTCAAAGAACCCTGTGTTTCTCTCAGTACAAGCCGAATTTGGGCAAACCATTTTTTAACAAAGTTAATTGGGCCCGTTCTGGACAAAACCCATGTTCCAGATTTTTCAGATTCGTCTTCATTTGCTCAAAATCTCAACCGCAAAACTATCACTCCTTATTCCATCTAATTTTTGAGTTGGCACTTTTAAAAATCAAATCTTCAATCTGGAAGTTACCTTGGAGGCTAAAAATGGTGAATAATGTTATAACCAACTTATTAAAACTATCATTCATAAAATAATTCATAATCATGAATTTATTAGAAATAAAGGAGAATAAATAATATTCATTCATAAGAGCATCAATAATTTATAAAATGGATTTAAATGATAAATTATAACAAATGATATGATGAAGAATAGTGGAAATGGGCGGGATAAGTGTTCAAAAGTGATAATAATAATGGCATATTAGCGGCCCAACACCTTCACTTGGTTGTTTTACCCTTTTGAGGAAGATCTACAATGAGTGGTCTTATTAGCCAGCCTCTTCACATCAATCAACATGTTTTGAGAAGTTCCAACATCACCAGAACTAGTTGCTACCCTAGACACCACTCGTTCCTCAAAATTGGAGTCTTCTTTAAGCTATTTTCAGAATCTCTAAATATGAAAAGATTGTCGAGCGCTTGTCCTTTCCAACTCGTGAACGGATTGGAAAAGATATCTCTCTTGTATTATTTTACGCTTTTTTGTACTTGAGAGATTATTTTATGAAAAAGAACTGGTGGAGTTTCCTTTTCGTCCCTTCTAAATTTTTCTGAACATGAAAAGGACCGAGTTGTCTTTATCGTTAAACTCGTTAAAAACATCAAATAGCGACAAACTTGTCCATCAAGACAAGGCCGAGTTTCACCTTCGCTAGACTCGTTAAAGCATCAAATAGTGATGGATTTGCCTAAAGGGTGAAATTATACAACAATCATATGTTATCCTCCTCAAGATTGATAAAAATAAAGAGGTATTGGTCAGCAATCACTGGGGAAAAAGGAAAAATCCGAGAAAACTTTATGGTCGCAAGTCGCTCTTGAACATGACACTTTCACCTCATCATCGTGACTATGTAGGTTGGGTCATTCAGCTTGATGGTTATCACACCGTTGGTCTATGATACCATCCATTATTTTGTTTTGGGTCAATGCTACCAATTCATCTTAGTGTCACCGACATGTTCAAGAGAAGTCATTCAGTTCAAACTTCATCCTCTGCAATATCGTAAACCTTTATTTTCATGACTGCCATTCCTGAACCTTTTGTCGTCAGTCATTTTTTCATCTCCAAAATCATTTACCTTGTTTCGTGTCGTAGATGTGGGATACATCAAGGCCCTCCTACGACGAGTCGCTTCTTGTCGACGTCAACACACCATCCAAGAAGTTGACTTAGAAACACCCCTCCAGTACCTTGAAGCTTGCATACATCGATGGCAGGTTTCTCGTTTCTGACGATAGGTTGACATCACTGGCCTTCGATCGAAAGACTTTGTATGGTGTTCGAAATCAAATCATTTATTCACACCATGCAAAATGTACTGTAGTACCTTGAGGGTCATTATCATTATCGATGATTCCTCTCGCGTCTGTTAATGACTTACATCAATTGGCTAGTAATCAGACGATGTCTTTCCATGTTTGACTTCAGAACTTCTATTCACATGGTTAGATTTGTACTTGAGCAAAAGATTGAACGAGATTGAATACCCCAGATCTAGTTTCATCCATCAAGACTGCGATATTTCCAGGAGTACTAAATCAAATGTACAATGGCCTTACATTCATGGTCAACCATTCATGGGTCTATATCTGTAGACGACTATATTTGTACATGTAATGAAAGTTTATAAGCAGAGCATGGGTATGCCTTCCCTCAGCTAGTTCATGAGAAAAATCAAATTATCATGATATATGTATTGTAATTGATGCAGGTCACCTTCCATCTCGAAACCTCCTCTCCTCATGATAAAGCATTTCACTCGACATATATATTTTCAACTTCATGCTTTAGGGGGCAACTGTTACAGACCCATTTGGGCACATCAACCCCAACTTAGAGATCGATGCTATTAGGGCCAATCAACCCCTAATGCAGTTGTTACATGCCCTAAAGAAGTTGAACATCATAATGCCTCACTTCCCAAGAAGTTCCATCACTGAAAACACCCAAAAACTACCTCTAAGAAGATCAACGCAGGTAGGCCTTCATTAGGGCGTGTTTCAATGCAAACCATACACTGCTAGGGTGCTATGCAGCGCACTTAGTCCCTCTTTGGCCTGCGCTAGGCGAACTTGAGTGAATTTCAGTGAAGGTTTGAAAGATTCCTTATCCATTGGAAGCCTTTAGAAGTTTCTTAATGCCACCTACTCCTTTGATTTTGCACTTGGATGAGGAAGGGAGTTAAGGAAAATCAATCCCCTATCCCTTCTTCCATGAAACTGACTTTTAAATTTAGAAAAACATTTATTATCACTATTGATGGCATAACCTCCCTCATTCACCTATAAAAAGACCACTCATCTAAGTGATCAGGGGGGCTGAAGATTGTAGAGAGATGCTATTGGTATGAGATTTGAGTTGATTGCAAGTATTGTAATGATGTCAAAGTGTCTTGATTGTTGTGAGGAGAGGATGGGATTAAATTGGAGGAGTGATGCTGAAGAAGGCAAATTGGGTTGTAACTCTTCCTTTTACTAATAAAGTATTCAAAGCTTTTTCCATATGCTTGTATTGTCTTTTGATGCTTTCATATGCTTATCATGTATCTGATTCCATGCTATTTTTAATAAATAGATCATTATCATATGCTTTGATGGGTTCTTGTCTTTGTCTATTTGCAGGTACTTCTCAAGCGGCTTAAGTACGGGAAGGAGCAACAGAATCAGTCAAGGGAGATAAGGAACAAGCGGAAACTACAAGTAGGTTCTCTGTTCTCTTATTTTATCTATTGTTTATAAAAAAGGTAGAGAACACTTTGTATTGTTGTTTCTAGATTGAGCTACTAGTCTAGAGGGTTAGGTGTTTGTCCAAGAACACTAATTTTCCCAAAACACTAGTGATTATGGTTTGTGCTACCAAGGAAGACTAGGATTGGACAGGGTTTTGGATATTCATGGCTTTGTTTATGCAGACTAGGCTGGAGATCTGTATCAGAGAAGATCTACAAGTGGGGGTGTTTAACTTATTTGGGGGTGCAGTCAGTTGGATGAGTAAGAAACAATCTGTAGTGGCACTATCAACTACAGAGGCAGAATACATGGCGGCCACTCATGCAAGAAAGGAAGCAGTTTGGTTTTAGAGATTGTGTTCAAGTAGGCGTTAGTATAGGGAGCTATAAGAATAGACTGTGATAGCCAAAGTGCAACTTTCTTGGCAAAGAACCCTGCTTATCATTCAAGTACAAAGTACATTAATGTTCAGTATCACTTTGTGAGGGATATGATAGAAGACAAAAAGGTGTTGCTGGTAAAGGTGGACACTTTGAAGAACAATGCAAATGCATTGACAAAATTTATGAGCTCTGAGAAGTTCTCTTGGTGTATATATACAATGGTCATTGTAGGGGTGGATAAATGGCTAAGCTCTCTTGTGGAAAGAAAACAACAAGTGGGAGAATGTTGGGTTGTTTTATATTCTTTCCACGACTAGCCACCCTAGCTAAATTGGGGGGTTAGAGGGGGGGAGGAGCCCCCCCTTCGTTGTGCTGATGCACAGCGAAAGGGTCATAAGGGGGTTTGAGGGGGGCAGTTAGCCCCCCTCTATGGGGTCTGGGGCAGTGCCTTGGGGATTTTTTTTTGGACCCATGGTTTTGTCCATGGTTTTGGGCGCGATGGTTTTCGGTCCATGGTATTGGATGCTTCAGCATGTATATATATATTGTAACATTGAAAAGAATATAATGAAAAATCAATCTGGTAGTCTCGGTTTTGGGATCTAGGGGAAAATCTCTGTGTATATTTGTTTTATGTGTTATGCTCTCGCTATTGCTTATTTTCTGTTTTTAGAATTTGTATGCAGTTAATTACTATATGGGGTTAAAACCTACACATCACTAATAAGTATTGGTGAAAATAAAGTGGGTAGTGGTATCACACTTACCTATGTGCGATTGAAAGACCACTGCCAGGATAGGGGCGTGACAGTTGGTATTAGAGCTCCAGTTTTTGAGAGCTTTGGTGATTAAAGCAGAAACACGATGGCATGGTTGCAGTTGGTATTGAAGCTTGTTATGACAAGACATGGAAAGTTGGGAAGAATGCCAATGGAGTTTCTTGATGACCTTATACAGGTTGAAGATTATGAAAGAAGAGAACCCACAGATTTGAGATGAACTTGAAGTCTTGGAAGCAAATGTTGAAGAGGAACTTCTTCGACTTGGTTGGGAAATGGAGCAGGATGTAGTTGTAGATTGTGATGAAGAAGAAGAAGCCGTGATAGATAAGGAAGAGGATGTTGTAGATGTGACAACGATGGAGGAAGAACTTGAGGCACCATTGATTGGTCAGGTTGGACTAGGATCGTACATGTTGCAAACATTGATGGATGAAGGCACTCACATGGAGGAGCCTCATGATGAAGTAAGTATTCCTATTACTACTTGTGTTTCATTAGAGCTTTTGGAAGATGGTCCATATGTAGGGAAGGGAAAACATAGTTTTTCGATGTGGTGGACAACCTTTCCATGGATGTCTATGATGAGACCTTTTGTGGAGAAGCAAGGAACATTGATTGTTGCAAAACTTGTTGGATCAATTTGCGACCTTATGTCAGAAGGTGCAAATGCCCATGACAAGGGAGGAACATGATGATAATTGCGGAGGATGGGTCATGCTTTAGCCATATGGAGAATTGGCGAAGTGCCTGACATGACTCATGGATAGATCGGAGAAAGGGCACACCTAAGTTTTGAGGATATGATACTTGGGTGAACTTCTTCATGGTTGAGACCAAGAGATAGTCTTGGTGGACCTTTAGTGGGGGAGGCCGCGATGATGGAAGGAACCTCTGATGTGACATATGATATGATGTGATATATGGTTTGAGTGACTGAGGGCACTAAACCTAATTGAGGACTAAGATGAGATGACCGGTGTTGTGATGAGTCTACTATGATGGACAACATGAGCAACTTGAGTCATGGACATCGCGTTGGATAGATAGAGTATGGTAGGCTTCTTGCAGGGACATTATGTAGGATCACTTATAGAGATGTCACTTATGGGCATCGAATGAGGAGTGCCAAGGCAGGGATGTTGTGTGGATAGACTTGCCGATGCGACATGGAGACATTTTACAGATGAGTCGATGGGGATGTTGTGCACTTTTGTATAACAAGGCCATGGACTGGTTGGATTTGTGAGTAGACTATGAGAGTAGTCCTACCACATGCAGTGCAAAGGCATCTTGCAGTGACATTTGAGGCTGAGATAGTTATGCTTGCCGAGATGTTGGGTGGAGATGATACATGGGAGCTCATGATGACTTGAGAGTTGTAACCATTGGAGACTTCGTGTTATAGCGGTCTTGGAGTATCTGATGAATTGAGGAGTTGAGGTCAGCGATGTACCTGATTTTGATGTAGTATGGGATGCATACATCTGGGCACATTTATGGGGTGTGTTCAGGAGAGTGACTTGATGGGGATGATCGAGACGAGACACTTTGGAGTTGATGGATGTTGCAACAATGGTGATGCCTTGATGGTAGCACTTGGGCATGGGTTGAGCTGAGACTTAACCTCTTTTGATATGCATGGAGGCTGATTGGTCTATGACCATGGGCAGTACATGGATGATGAGGCAGGTGTAGACTTGCTTCTTTGACAGACTTAAGGGATGGAATATTGCAGATGAGATGGAGGTTGCTTCATGGACCTGGATGTGGCACATTGAGAGTAAGTTTGATGAGAGGATCTCTTCATTTGAGGAGATGGACCTCACATATATGGATGGTGATGTTTGGATAGATGTGACTAATTGACATGCAACACATCGACACCAACATCACGGGCAACATGTTGTAGATGAGATGAAGACTACTTCATGGACCTGGGCATGGCTTACTTACATTTTTATGGAGACGGGATGGATTCTTGATTGAGTTGATATTGTGACAAGATGCTGAGAGAAATGACCGATGATGGCATGAGGAGGTGCATTCTTATGGTTTGAGTGTGGCAATTGGATTAGCTGCCCGACTAGTTCGAGTCATGGGGGTTGACAATGAACTAAGTTATGTCTGAAAGATATGTCGAGGTTTTATAGAGATATGTTTGAGTTGGGTTGGAGTATCATGGGAGTAGTTCACATGATGACGATACACGATGGGGTCAACACGATATATATTGTAGTGATAGTTGTAGCTTGAGTTGGAGGGACCAACCTTCCACGATGGGGCAACATCTGGAGATTGCGACGGATGTGGTTGATGATCATGGATTGAGAAGACTTTCCTATTCATGGACTCATGAACCTTGATGGTTTGTGTGATGACAAAGCAAAGGTGGGCATCATGGGCATTTTTCAAATGTTGGAGCTAGCAACACTTTGCGATGTCGTATGATGGAGTTGTCGAGGACAACAACCATTTAAAGTGGGGGAGTAAGTCATGACCACGAGTTGAGCACGCTCATATGTGCGATGAGCAACTGTGGGAAACAAAATTCGGTTATGTGTGACGAGTCAAGTTTGCGATGACGAGCGGGTGTGTTTGGTTAAACGTGCCTCGACGAGTGTGCAACAATCAGTTGTGCGATGGTATTATGAGTTACTTGGATAGTCGAAAAACCAAGAAGTGGAAAATAGGCTAAGTATGGATGCCCGCATGACGAGTTTATATGAGGTGTCGAAAAACTGATGAGTTGGGCCAACTGATGGTGGTGGACGCCCTAGGTGGGTCGACGTGGAGAAAGCAGACGAGTTGGTGGCCGATATATTATTTGGCATTTTCATGGGCGGTTTGTGTGGTCGGCCTGGGAAGGCCGACCCACCTTAACACATGAAGGATGCGTATATATTAGAGATGGTTAGTTGGAGAGAAGGATCCAATGAACTCAAGCTAACAATAATTAGCTAGAAGATTGGGGAAGCAATAGAAAAGTGAAAGAACAAAGGAGGGGTGCAGGTGGACCAAGGGCCGCAGTACCGAGCCGAGACAAGAAGAACTGAGTATCAGGTTTTGGGCGACAGTTTTGCGAAGGATAACCTGGCGAGGTGGACACTCCTGCCTGGCGCAACGAGTTGCGGAAGGCGACCCGGCGGGGTGGGCGCTTTTTCTCGGTGTGACGAGTTGCAGAAGTCTGTCAAGTTGCGATGAGATGTGGAGGGCGCCGGGGTGTGACGAGTTGCGGAGGGTGTCGAGTTGTGACGAGATGTGGAGGGCATCGAGTTGCGACGAGTTGCGGAAGGTTTTTGGTGTGACGGGCTGCGGATGGCAACCCGACCCAACGGGGTGAGCACCTCTACCCGGTGACGAGTTGCACGACATGACATGACGTGGTCAGCCCTGAACGAAGAAGGTAGGTGCTGCTGAATGAAGGGTGACCCGAAACGAGCAGGCCAAGTTGCTGAAAATTAGCAGAATTGCTAAGGTGAAATTTGTGGCTTTTTGGCAAAGATTGTACTTGTAAATAAAGTTGTAAAAGACTAAATTATTATTATTGGGTAGACTCTAATATGGGAGTTTTCCCTCCCATTTAAAAGAAAGTATTCCACTATGCATATTGATAAATGAAGATGATGTAAATGTTGTTTCCACTGTGTAATGAATGTGTTTAGTAGAATTGAAGAAAAATAACTAAGTGATGAATGTTAGGCATAACCTGTACTCATAAGTATTGGTGAAAAGAACGTGGGTAGTGGTGCCACACCTGCCTATGTACAGTTGAAAGACCACCACCAGGATAGGGGTGTGACACTCCCCAACACACAACTAGAGCTCTCTACCCACAAAAACCAGGTTTATTAGCTTGCCATGCCTTTCGACCACCAACCTGTCACCTTCCTCCAAACATGAATGCAAACACTGATGCAAATACCCGGGCCGCAATCGCTTTCTCGTATTTCACCCCGCCACCCTCGACAACATTCTCAAGGATGCTCGTCGCACGCTTAACCACCCGCTCCACTCTACCACTCCCCACATGTTGCCCGCTCCGCACCCCCATTGAGG
>APFE031047359.1:290584-293242 GCA_000404065.3 Pinus taeda | reverse complement strand
AAATATTTTATTTAACATGCCGTTTTGAGCGAAAAAGTCATGAAATACATATTTTTTTAAATTATATCTATATGCAAAATGTGCATTTTTGGTCGAGTGTTTATAATTGTTATTTTTTAGTGGCAATAATTTTATGCGTATTGAAGTATTAATTAACGATATATAATTATATAGAAAATCCTAACCTCAAAATATTAATGTTATTATTTTTTTCAAACTTTGCCAAACAAATTAAAAATTTCATTAGAAAAAGACGTTGAAAAAAAAAACAAAAAACACATGTTTGAAAAATCCTTAAAAAATAAACATTTTAGGATGAAAAACAAGAAGATGAATATATCAATGAGATTTAGAACAGTCGGTGAAGGAGTGTGCTGTTAAGGTGCTCCGCAATCAAAGGTCACCGGTTCTAGTCTCACCGATACCACAAATCCAGCATGGTTTCCGCTGGTGCGGCTTAGGCCGGGTGCGATCCCCGGGTGACTTTGACGGCTTAGATGCCCCTGAGTCGTGGCCTCTCGGCCACAGGGTAAGCGTGATTTTTAGGATTCACCCACTTATCAATCAAAAAAGAAAAACAAGAAGAAGAATATGACGACTTGAAAAATGGTAAAATAATCAACATTTAAAAAAAAAAATATTCACACTTAATACATTAGAAAATTTAACTGTCAAAAATAAGCCCCCTAAAAAGGGGGGTTGTTGCTGCATCAACATTTTTCAAAATCGACATGAAAATCACTAACATTAAAAAAAATGTCCACACTTGATACATAAGAAAATTTAAAGTGCAAAAAATATGTTAAAAAAAAAGGTTATTATGAATAACCACTTTTCAAAATCAGGTGTTTTTTTTGCTACCTTAAAAAAATGGGTACTAGGTAATTTTCTTGTTTGATTGGTAACTATGTTTATTTTGCCCTCTAGCTTAGCCATCCATTGAGCATGACTTACCCCTATGGTTAGCAGAGGAGGAGGAAGATGAAGTGTATCATACAACATCCCACCCAATCTACCCCAGATGTTGTTATAGGAGGGGGGCAACCCGATGAAGATGACCTCATTGACTAGATCCTCTAGAACCAACCCCCCAATACCATGCCTTTTGTTGAGATTGTAAAGGAATCTAAGGGTAATCCTTGGACTGAATTATGCTTAGTTGACCCAAGTCCTACTCATGTCAAAGTTGTATAATTTGGTCCATATAGAACCTTGAAGATTAACCCCTGTGAGAGACATTAGAAGGTTGAAAATGTCCTATCATCCATATTTAGTTATCTTATGACATGTCATTGCCCTCAATAAGGTTTGAAGGAAAGTTAACGATAACTGCTATTATTTAAAAAAACTTCATGTGTAGGTTGTAATGGAGGTGTGGGTAAAGCTCAAGGTCTAATTCTTGGTGCTAGTGTTGGTGGTGATTATAACGGGAAGGGTGATGATGGGTTTTTCAATGCTAACTTGAGAAAGGGTTAGGAAGAGTATGGAATTATATATCTTACCTATGAGTTGGGAATAGTAGTCAATTTTAACTTTATAAGGTACCATCATTGATAGAGGTATAATACATAAACAAGTAAGATTTATTCTTCATCTAAAAAGCAAAATACTTTTTAAGACTCAGGAATATTATTACTAGGAAATTTAAGTACTTAAATTTCCTAGTATTACTTATAGTGTTTAGAAAAATAACATGTTTTTACTTATATTTGAAAGTGGGGTGAGTTTTGTGACAATTGTAGGCATATTTGAATATTTGATGAAGATTTGGAAAGATCACTCAAGTACCTTAGATGGAGAAGAATCATGGAAGACATTTTATCAAATGTTTTAGAGATATTTGTGGAAAGATATTTATAGATATTACTTTCTAGTTATTAGTAATTGGTTGTAACCACATGAGAGAGTATTAATCAAGCTTAACCATTAATTAATCATCTAACATATTAAGCTTTAGAATACTAGCGTATTTCTATGAGTTGTGGTTATGTAGCTAACATAAACATACCTCACATGTATACTAATAATACTTATGGGAGCCAAGCACAAAGTCAATCACTCACCAAGTAGGCTAATAAAATATTGTAAAATAATAGGATAAAGTAGGGGCATTACATACACCCTCCTTTAGAAAATTTCATCCTGAAGTTAGAGCAAAAGGATATTAGCAGTCAGGAAGTAGTATGACAATAAGGCATAACAAAACAAGGAGAAGGATATAGTGGTCAAATTAAGTAAATCAAGCGAGGATGAAACTTCCCATCTAGAGTCCCCAACTAACCTATAGCCTCCTATCCTCCCTAACCTAATTCCGCACCCATCCTATCCATCCTCTGCTCCAATATCCTATGGCATTGGATTTACTGATCTAACCATTGATAAAGCTAATATGGCGAAAGTTTTGACTATGTAGACTTAACTTCACCAACAAGAAACTAACAATTATCCTCACAAAACTAGGGGAGCATGTCCATCATTGGCCTCCCATGATTCCAATATTGAAGGTTACATGGTGGTAAATGCCTCCACCCCTCTTCAAAGAACTAGGGTAAAAACCCTAATATGGACCACACTACGACACTAGTTGGATACTTGTCATCGAATAATCTAGTCGGGAAATCATATCACCTGTAATATGCACCTTACCCTATCTCATAA
>APFE031047359.1:260584-288084 GCA_000404065.3 Pinus taeda | reverse complement strand
CAACTCCTGCATGATGACATCCTTACCCATTATTTCTCCAAGTGGCCCAGATAAGGTATCTTATGGTTTCGTGCCAAGGACTCTAAACTGTTGTGCAATACGATATAAGCAGCGATAATGTTGGTCACCTGTTGGTTATAGTTCTGAGTATGTAGCCTCAAGTATGCTCTATCTACCTCAATTGCTAACCTTTGCTTCTTGACCAATCGTTCAAGAATATTCAAATACTTGATGCCTCGATCTTGCATAAGATCCACTATGCTTGCAACTTTCAGAACCTTCAATTTTATTTTTTATTTTTATTTATTTTTTCCTTTATTATTTTATTATTTTATTTTATTTTATTTTATTTTATTTTGGATTTTGACCAGGGGCACCATCACCTCATGCAATAAGATAATCTCATTATAGAGATTCTTCATAATGTATTCAATTAACTTCAATTTTTCAATTATGGACGACCGCAACTCCATCGTGCTGATACTGGTATAAGTCAGCGTTTGATTTTCTATGACAAGATGAACATTTTTTTTTATGGTAGTCAACTCCTTTCACATTTGTTCATTCTGAATCAAAAGATACTCCATATTATGTTGTGCTACTATCGCAAAACTCACATTTGTTGTGATGAATACTTGAGGATTCCTCCTCGTGTTCGATGCTATGACCCTTTCTGTGTCAATGGAAATATAATGAACATGGTCATCAGGGTAGTACTTTCACCTCTCCTATACAATCCTCTTCTTTAGCTATTCAAAGGTAAAGTTGGATATATCCATAATCCTCTTGTCAGATGGAGGAAAAATTCGTTGAATGGGAGATGGCCACTAGTGAGAGGAGGACCTGACTGAATACTTGTCTCATCTGCAATTGGCTCAATGTATTCCTCCTCTTCTAGCTTTGCTTCTATGTCACGGGCCATTAGTTCTTCCTCCATTTCCTCTATAGATTCTTCTTCCTATTTATTCCTCATCTCCTCTTCTTGTAGTTGCTTTTTCTGTTCTTCTTCCTCTACTTTCATCCTTTCTTCATTTATTTTTTTTCTTTAATATTTCCTCATGCTTTTTCTTATGTATCTCCTCTACTTTTCTCTTTTTCATCTATTCTTTCTTCTTCAACAAGTCATCTTGCTTCTTCTTATCTTGTTCCTCCTTTTGTTTGCGCTCCTCCTCCATTTTTCACTCTTCCTCTAACCTTTTCTTCTCCTCCTCCCTTTTCTCATTTTGTTGTTCGACCTCTATTGCACATTTGCAAAGTGGATCAAACTTGAAATTTTTGCTCCCCTCTACTACTGGATCGTGCTTTGACCTCTTCTTTGTTAATATAGTGTTAGCTTGGGCAGTCACTTCCTACTAGATCTCCTCCATCTATGCACTGAGACCTGTGAAACATGGGAGGGCCCTGCCTCATCTCATGGTCGATTCATCAATGCATTGTACCAGTTCTTGATCTTCTCATATTTGGGAACTATCATAGGTACATACAACCAAGTGTAACATATCTTGTCATAATGTTGTCTACAAATATTTCTGGAATCATATCTATGAAAAATAATTACTCCAAAATGAAGGTGCCTAATTTCTTCAATATCAACTTCAACCACCTTAAGACTCTTAAGCTAATATGTTCGAATCCATAAAGGAAAAGAGGCCTAAGGAGACTTCTTCTTCCTTGGGAGTTGTGCAGACAAACCATTGTTCAACTGATAGGAAACCTCTTGCAAGACCACCTTATTGGTCACATATCTTGATATGAGATAAGGGGAAGTCTGGCATTCAAAAAATTTGATTTATTTTCCCTATGGGGAAGTGAACGAATATGCAATCTTATAGAGTTCCTCCTTCACCTAATCTATCATGCAGGGACATTATGTCTAAAAAATCATTTGACATAAAACTGCAAAGTAATGCTCAGCTAGTCTCATATATACTCCTTTGAAACTGACTTCCAACAATAATTTGCAATGAAAATAGACAACCAAATTCTCTTGAGGGTCCAATTCAATTTCATCCTGGTGAAGGCATATCGAGCGCAAATTCCATCCAATAAATAAGAAGACATGTAGAATTCTGGTAATTGTTTGGCTTGTAAAGTTGTTTTGGCCTGTTGTATATTGATCTGCAGTTCGTGAGAGAGGATGTCCACCTAATTAAAAATATTATCTCTCAGAAACAACTAGGTTGAGTAAATAAATCCATCTTTCTTCAAAATTTTATTTGTTCTTCCACCCATGCAATCTGTAGCACATCTCCATAAGATATTCATAGAATTTTCTCAAGGATTTAGTTCTATAAACCACACTTGTCTTTTGGTGAAAATTTGTAGGCTCTTGCCACCATGACTTGAGAATCCTTGTGGTATTCAAGTTGGCTCAAGTTGTGTAGAAATGTGATACTACCTAGGAGTTACCATTTTATAATGGGAATGCAAATCGTGTGGATGATAGGTGGTAATCTCCTTTATGATTTCACTGCTGAGAACCTGATTCTTAATATCCATATGTAGAAAGATCCTTTCAATAGCTTTTGCATAGGGTACCAATGCAGATATGCATGTTACTCTATGCATTTTGGACCTTTTGATGTTTATGTATACTTCAATGTCCTCCAGATTTTCTAGGAACTCCTTTTGCATGAAATCATCTTTTATACCCTTCCATGAGACTGTGATAGATTTATCAATGAAATTTTTTGTGTCTAATAAAATGGGAACAGATGGCTTGGAACATTCCACTGCCTCCTCAATAATATTTTATGAAGCTTCTTTTGATGTAGTCTATCGAGCGGTGGGAGGACTTGTCTCTACAGAAGATGAAATAATAATGTATTTTGTATATGTAGCACCAACAAGTGGAACATCACTCATGGTGAACAAAGATTAGTTCCTAGAAATCCTCTAACTATTACACAAAAAATTATGCAAAAGATAATGACTGAGAAGGATTGGGCAAGCTAGGAGCACAACCTTATAGAGATGAAGCAAAGTGGTCTCACTAGCCACTAGAAGTGTGCACTGCTCCAAGTGAGGATCAAAGTGGACAAGGAAATTAACACTGGAGTTTTGAACTAAGCCATGCACACATGTGAGAAATAGATTCTTCTTGGGTGCATGACATAGTTACAGTGAATAAGGGTGAGAGACACTATTGACTAAAAGTACGCAGTGTACTAGGGAGGCTCGGCAAGGGCACATTTCATAGTTGCAGTGGGTAGAGATTCCTCACTATGGCTTAAAAGTTCTCTATGCACTCTAGAAGGGAAGCCCTTCTTAGTCGGGCGTAGTTCAAATTTTCAGTGAGTGCATGGATGTGTGCTATGCTCAAAGAGAGAGAGAGAGAAATGTTAAGTGATGATAAGTAACAAGTTAGTATCACAATGAAAGAAAGAGAAACAATATGCACTTATTTATAGATCATATCATAATCATGACTAGAAAGTGAGAGGTCGTGGAATGTGAAGAGTTAATAGAAATGCCACTTGCGACAACAAGACCTGTAGGCGCAAGAATGGATAAAAACAAATCTTCATATGCAAAAAGTAGATCAAACGGAACTAAGGAAACAAAATCGACACTAAAAATGACAAAAGCAAACAAAAGTGACGCTTTGTAAACCTTACCAAGGATCATCGCACTTGTGGCCAAGAGTGAGAAAAACTCCTTGCGATGAGAGAATGTTATTAGCTCAAAGTTAAGAGTGATTATTAGAATGAATAATGAACTAGGATTCTTATAAAGAAAACTTCATGAAAGTTAAGATTGGGTTTCAATGAATGCTCACCACTTGTCTCCTAATCACCGAGTTAGGTGAGTTAAGTGGGAGAGGATCCCTATTTTTAGGAGTGTGCTCTGCATGCAATCAAGGAAGTGCACATATGTATGAGACATGAACTACACATCTACTGATGACAAGGAGTGCGCAGTTGCTAAGTGCAAGGAGCAAAAAATTTCTATTGACAGGGAGTGTGCACTCACTATGGACAAGAAGTGCACTCAACTGTGAGAAAGAAATGCACTCTGGCTCAATATGGCATAATTTGTTTCGATGGTGCATGTAATCACTAACTTTGGAAAGTGTGCTCTCACTAAGGAAGAAAGGTACACTGTCTTGATTTTGTGTGGTGTACATGTTAAGTGATGAAGTTTGAATAAGTCAAAGAAATATAGTGCTTTTTCTATCTTTAGAAAGGTGACATGACAACTTCCAAAGATAAGAAAGTGACACTACGAAATTTTGACCTAGAAGAGAAAGAAACACTTAGAGATGTTGAAAGGATAGTCAACATTAGGAAAACATGAAAAAATTACAAGATGACACAATATAGCTTAGAGAGATAGCTCATGAAAACATAAGTAGGCTCCAAAATTGAATGAGGCAAAATTTTTGGAGGGTCATTGTCGTAGTGACAACACTTGGCGACACACTTGAAGAACTCCAACTTCTCTGTTTAGGTCTTATTTTATGCGTGAAGTCTTAGTCCTTCAGGAAGTATTGATTAATCAAATGGATTACCTTGGATTCCCTATTTAACCCGGTTATAGATATAGTCTCCTTTATCCCCTTACTCAGTTAAACACATTCACAAGGACTGTCAGGTCACAATTGTTTTGGTCCAGGAGAAGGGTAGTATGTAGTTATGAGTTTAGGATAATCAAAGTCTTAGTTATCATCTCTGGTGTTTCTCTACTACTAGTGGGCATGTTTAGTACCCTATCAAAGCCACTACAGGAACACAAGCATTGCTTCATTGCCAGTGAGCCTATTTAGTCACTACAAGAAAAAATGTCATTGGTGAGGGGCGAAAAATGTCACCATAAGCTCATTGGTGATGGTCAAAAGAACCTTCGTCACCAAAAATTGAACGTCACCAAAGGTGGCGTCGCCAAAAGTATAGGTGTTGTAGTGACATTCAAAGTCCATCACCAATAATGATTTATAATGACGAATAGCGACCATCACCATTTCATATGAGCAATGGTGACGGACCATAGCCTCCATCACCAAAAAATGAACGTCACCAAAGGTGGCATTGCCAAAAGTATAGGTGTTGTAGTGACATTCAAAGTCCATCACCAATAATGATTTATAATGACGGATAACGACTGTCACCATTTCATATGAGAAATGGTGATGGACCATAGTCTCCGTCACCAAAAATTGAACGTCAGCAAAGGTGGCATTGCCAAAAGTATAGGTGTTATGGTGACATTCAAGGTCCGTCATGAATATTGATTATAATGACGGATAGTGACCGTCACCATTTCATATGAACAACAACAATTTATTGTGATGGATCTTTCATGGCCATCACTATTGGTGCATATATATGGTGACGTTCGTTGATCATCACCAAAAGCCGCAATGCCAGAAGTATAGGAGTTCTGGTGACATTCAAGGTCCGTCACGAATAATGACTATAATGATAGACAACAATCGTCACCATTTCATATCAATAACAACGATTTATGGTTACGACTCTTTGAGGGTTGTCACTATTGATGTGTATATATTATGGTGTTCGTTGACCGTCACCATTTCATATTTTGGTGAGGGTCGAAAAATGTCACCAAAGCTCAGTGGTGATGGTTAAAAGAACCTTCGTCACCAAAAATTGATCATCACCATTCCATATGGTTGTCAGGGCATGATGGAATCGAACCACCAAACTCTTGCTTGTAAAGCAGGTGCTCTTCCATTGAGCTAGCACCCTTTAAAGAATTAGACTTTTAAAAATTAGACCTTGAAACTTCATAAATTGTAAATTCTACAACCTTCAATAAATTAAAGTATTGGCAATATTTTACTAAACAAGCAATGCAACATCGAAGCTGCAGGTCCCTACCTAATGGTTATGGAAGTTATGAAAAGTGGGTGGAGGGAAAAATAATTATGTATAAGAGAATCAATATGTTTAGTTGAATACTCAATTAGAATTGAAATTCTGAAGATATTTATAATCTATAAATGACCTATAACTAGAAAATGCACCAAATATTGCAAAGTAAATGTCATAAGTGGATAGCATATGAAAGAAGAACATTGATGAAGACATATGCAATATGTTATAGGTTGAGTGAAAGAAAAATCTCAATGTTGTTGTTGTTTGGTGTTTAGATATCTGAATGATATCTAAACTTCTGTGCAAATGTCACACAGATCTCTGGAAACCTGATGATATATATATATATATATATATAATTATAATAATATAATATATATATATATATATATAATATTATATATATATATATTTGTGTGTGTGTGTGTCCCCTTTACATAAACCAACATGAAATTTGGAATTTCACAAGTTTGCACTCAAAACATGACAGCAACAAAAAAATAAAAGAAATTGACTTGGACAGAAAGCAATAGCTTCACCTTCATTCTTGAGCTACTTCTGTTTATTTGAATTTGACTTGTGACATTCTTTATCTGACAATGAATCAAAATCATCACTTGTATTAAATTCATCCAACATGGACTTTGGATATCCCACTGACATCTGCATTTTTGTTTCCATGCTTGAAAACCATGGAGTTTTCTGTCGATAGTAGAATAAGATGTGTGTCTGCTACTCAAGAACAAATTCCTTATTAACCATTGTTACCTGACATAAACTAAAGAGACAACACAATATCAGCGTACACAAAATCCCCTACCGAAATATAATCATAACTTAGAAAAGAAGTCTAAAAGATGTTCTTATTTAATAAACTTTGTATTTGGAAATACTATTTCTTTAGATTTAAAAAAGACTATGTTGTACAACACTTTTGTCTATTTATCCAGGCAATTATATCATAGCATATGTCACACAATAGCAATCTACAATACCTAAAGTAAAAATACAAATTTTCTCAAGAAAATAGATTTAGAAAAGGTCTTTGAAAACTATAAGTTTGTCATCAAAGCTTTAATTAATTTAACACCAAATTAGTTGGAGTTTGAAAATCAAAATCATTCATAGGAACGAATAGGACATTGGCCAAAGTTGCTATTCATACAAATAAAGCTAGAGTCACTATTGCCATTGCAAACAACTAAAAGTTGGGCAGTGGTCTAACAGTTAGAGCTTATTTGTCAGGCAGACTCATAATACCATCATTTTTTTCCACTGTCTATTGTGTCTCTAGATCCAGATCAAATAGCTTGGCATTCTCAAGTTCTACCTTTCAAGTACCTATTTCTGGCTCACCCTTTAAAACACAATTCTACCACTCCATTTTATTTCATTTTGTCAAGAGAATTGGGTATTTTTGTTCCATCTAAGCTTGGCAAAGTGTCATGAATTTACATTGAACAAAGTAAGAATCTAGTCTTCTCCAGAAACAATCAAGAAAATAATCTCACAATAATACCCATCATTGAACATTCTAACCCACTAAATCACTTTTACATCCTTTTGAATTCCTTCAACAAAGTACTTAAAACTTGTGAACAATGTCATAACAATACTTCTAGATATAGAACAAGCATTTCAAGCTTGCCTTTGTTTTATGATATGGATATTTGTCCTTCAAACAGAGTTATGTGGCACAGAACCACTCAAGAAAAAATGTGGATGCATGCTGAATTTTCTTAGCACAAATATGCTCTTAGTATGGTATAGGATTCTTGAACTAGTGCCAGGTTTAAGGGTACCAAAGACTTTAGATTTTAACTATGATATGGTGCACACTTGGCTTCAAGACAACATATTCTTTAGGAATTTCATGTTGGGAAACCTCCAAATATGTTTATATGAAAACTCAAGTTAAATGGATTTTTTTTTGTATAATGGTTGTGATTCATATGGATGCACATTAATATATATGTTTTTTGACTAAATTTGAATAATTTATGTATTTTTTGGTGACCTTTTAGCATAGTTAATGCACTAGTGTTGTTGTTACAAAATTTGGCCCTAACAATAAACAAAAAAACCCATTTTCAACTTAGTAAGAGCATGCTGGGCAAATAATCTCACAACAATACCCATCATGAACATCCTGACCCACTAAATCACTTTTACATCCTTTTGAAGTCCCTCAACAAAGTACTTAAAAGTTGTGAACAGTGTCATAACAATACTTCTTGCTATAGAACAAGCATTTCAAGCATGCCTCTGTTTTATGATATGGATATTTGTCCTTCAAATAGGGTTATGTGGCACATAACCACTTTCACCTTTAAGAAAAAATGTGGTTGTAAATGCATGTTGAACTCTCTTAGCACAAATATTCTCTTAGTATGGTATAGGATTCCCATACTAGTGCCAGGTTTAAGGGTGCCAAAGACTTTAGATTTTAACTATGATATGGTGCACTCTTGGATTCAAGACAACATATTCTTTAGGAATTTCATGTTGGGAAACCTCCAAATCTGTTTCTAGGAAAACTCAAGTTAAATGGAATTTTTTTTGTATAATGGTTGTGATTCATATGGATGCACATTAATATATATATATATTTTTCATAAATTTCAATAATTTATGTATTTTTTGGTCAATGGGATTTTTATCTTATTTTTATCTAGTTCAGATTTCACTTGACAACAAAAAGAACTCAGGAACTTGAGAGGATAAATTAATATCCTCCCCAACCAAGTTCAACGCTACTTGTGATGTGATTGTTGTTCGTGAGACAATTTTTGATCCGTACAACAAATGTATATATTCTTGGAATATGATCTAACTATGAATATGGAAGTGTTCAACTATCTTTTTGAGGACATTGTATTTATGAAAATATGGAAGTCAAATCTTTGAAATAACACAATTTATGGTAGTGGTAAGCTGGAAGTCAAATCTAAAATAACATAATTTTGGATAGTTGAGAACTTCATATGTGTGTGTAAGAACTGAAATCCATGAACATAGTCACAACTCATCATATAATGCTCTAAGTTCTCCAAAACCCTAGATAGAGAAAACCAATAGAAACTTTAGCTCCATGAAAGATATTTCAAAAAAATATTCAAAAAGATCGATTGTTGGAGTATCTTTGGTGGAGCTAGGGTTTCTCTTGGTTTTCTCTATCTAGGATTTTTGAAAGCATGGAGAATTATATTATAGGTTGTGATTGTGTTCATGGGTTTCATTTCTTCTTTATATATATGAAGTTTTCAGGTGAATGCTCCAAGAAACACTAGCACCTTAAGACAAAAACACATAAAGTACAAAGAAGATTGAACGAGAGAGAGAGAGAGAAATTAGCACTACTCTTACATCTCTAACCCAAGTATGAAAAGGAATATGCACAAGTGCATGATCGACTATAATAACAACTCACTCATTCCTCTATTTATATGAGAGGTAAAGGGGCTTTACATTAACAAGTGGACCTAGTCCACTACAAGAAAAATTGCAAGACATAAGTAGGTCCACCCATGTGAAGCACTATACTCTAAGTGACATCTGTGAGGCTCAAAGGTGACAATGATTAACAAGAAAGGATTCCATGGCATGAGCACTACTCCCAAGGTCCAACAATGCTCCAAAGGTCTAAAGCTCCAATAAATCTCAATGGTCATGTGTCTCCTTAAAGACAATGCATATCTAGGGTCATGTGTCACCTTAAGGACTCCCACACCTACATATCCACTCACTCAACACAAGAGTCCACGTGTCAAGTGTAAACCTCCATGCAAGAAACCAAGCAACCCCGTGCTATCTAGGGCTCAATAACATCCTCTAAAATACCCAACTCTACTAAAAGCACATAAACTCCCTTCATGCGTAGACAAAATAAAGTCACCAAGCTACATACTTATCCAACACTTCGAGGAAGAATGTCTTTCAAACATCCAAACAAGGTCTACCAGAAAATAGTAAACCACCTCCAATGTCCACGTCCATCATGGAAGAGCATGGTCCAACCATACACTATGCACCCCACATCTTTCCTTTCTTCTTTATATATATGAAGTTTCGGCTGAATTCTCTGAGAAACAATAGCACCTTAAGACAAAAACACATAACGAACAAAGAAGGTTGAACAAGAGAGATAGAGAGAGAGAAAGTAGCACCCAGGGTGCCATTTCGTTGAGTACAATGAGACATCTCAGGAATATAAGGTGTATCTACCAAGGCTAAAGAAGATAGTTTTGAGGTGGGATTTGAGGTTCAAAAAGGGAAGGACCTTGAGGGAGTCTCTAGAGAGAGAGAGAGAGAGAGAGATTAACAGTACCTCAGATGGAGGAACTACTCGCTCCTAAGGAGGAGACTAATGCATGATCATAGAAAAAATCTCAAATAGGTGGCAAGAGGCCTCCAAAACATGATTCAGAGAAAGATGATGAGGAGAAGAGACTAGGGCGAGAGCAAGAAGCTACTTAGATGGAGCCTCCCGACACAGGGATGAAGAAAGCCAAGCGGGCTAAGAGGTTGATTCAGGAGGCCCAAGAGCATGCTGAAGCTCCTAGCACCATGTTCAAGCAAATAAAAACCACAAATATATCAATAAAGAGTGTTTTATATGTTTCCCTAGTCTATGGGATCTCCTTAGCCTCCCCTCCAAAGCATATCCACACAAAGCTCAAACATATATATTTCTCTTACCTTTAGAAAAGAAGCAAAGGAGGAATGCCCTTAATTACTTAGGACACCATACGTCAACCAATAGATATAGGAGGTTGGGGAATTAAACATATAGGGACATTTGTTACAACACTATCCACTAAGGAGAATTCAAGACTAATTAATAACAAGGTCTTGTGGCAAGAGGTACACCTCAACAATAAATTGTCCCTACAAGTTTGGCATAATAGATCAAGGATCCAAACAAACCTTACCATGGAGGCTCCAACTTTTGAAAAGCCAATACAAAATCAACTCGTCTTATCATAGACACCTTTTTTAGAGCACATAGGAGATGGAACAAAGGTAAAAATGACCCTTAGACAAATGGGAAAGCCAATGTTATCAAAACATGACTTGATATAGAAAACTGGGTTGGTTTGACCAGTTCCAGGGCCGTACTAGTCCAAATCGAGGAATAGAACCATAACCACAATAGGGTCCATGTAAATTTGAATATAATGGTTTTGTTTTTATATTTAAAATTTCCAGAAAAAAAAACAAACAAACAAACAAAAACAAATCTCACTATTTTTGTTCAAATTTTATAAGAAAACTCACGTAGCTAACTAAATTTTCCATCAAATCCACCACTACTTGAGATTGAACAAATTTGAAAATTTTAAATAATTACTAAATGTGATGACTAAGATAATTGCATTGGATGACTTGCAACCAAACAAAAGGGAAGCAATTAACCTTCATTTCCAATAAAAATATTAGGAAAAACATGCCAGTGAGTATTTTTTTTACTTTGGAAAATAAGTGCTACAAAGGGGCACATAAAAAAGAACCTTACTAGACACATAAACCTAATTTTAATAGAAAGAAATCCCTTGATCTTTGATTTTCACCTTCGAATATGCAATAAGGAAATTTTGATCAAAGATGTAGATGCTTTCATGTAATATTCAAAATATCACTAAGGTACATTGCAGGTAATTCACATGACTTCAAAATAGTCTTCAACTAGGTGAATGGTATTTGATCCTAAGTTAATGCAATACTTCCTCAAATTACTTGATGAGGGAAGATGCAATGAATTCAAGGAGTGAAAGGAATGATGATGAACTATGTTTCTATATTCATACCAACACTTCATGGTGAGACCCAATTGCAACCTGACAAACATATCATACAAAGCACATATTATGATGCTTGACACCTCATCTATAAGCAAAGTATTGAGGAAAATATCAAGTGACAACCAATGATGTCGATGAACTATGTTCCTATATCCAATCCAACACTTTTATGGTGTGACCCAATTGTAACCCGACAAAAATATCATACAAAGAAGGGATCATGATGCTTGACACCACATCCAAAAGCAAAACATTGAGGAAAAAATAAAGAGATAGCCAATGCTTTCAAGCTCATGAATACCAATTCCAAAAAGTGAAAGTAACCCTATTGAAGACTGCAATTTGTAATGAGACCTAAAGAGGGGATCTAGGTTTCATGACAACACTTTTTTGTTATATATGTCTTTCTTATAGTTAAGGTTAGCCCAATTAGCAATTGGTGGGTCAAATAACATAGGGGTTGTACAAGTAGATGTGATTTATTTGGAGGGTCATTCATTTATTAACTATCTATAGTAGTTGTAAGGTGATAAGGGCATACCTGATCCTGAGTAGCCTATTGGAAGCACAACAATTGTAAGAGATGGTTCCAAACAAAAAAGTCAGGATAGGGCAAAAATTGACAAAGGTTGACATAGAGTGTAAATTTCAATCCAAGATGATGAAGATACTTGATACTCTCTATTAGAGTAAAGAAATGGAAAATTCCAATATGTTTCTTGAAATGTTAGCAAATAAACTTACCACTACCAAAAGAACCACCTATAACTCTTTGCTTAAGAGGAACTTGACATTGTCCAACAATCCAAATACATGAATGATTATGTCCATGAATTGAAGATCATATAACTTAAAGGCAACTCAACCGTTCATGTTGCAAATGCTTTCCAACAAATGATAACCCCATTTAAGGACAAGTTACCTAGAAAATCTCGCTATCTTAGTTTCAAAACATCACCCAAATCTACCATTATGAATAGTAGAGGGGCATTATTGAGATTAAGCAATTAGCCTTGAACCATCCAAAGAGGGTTTTATAAGAACTTGGTTAAAAATATGAAACCAAATTCATATGACCATGAAACTCCAACAAAAGTGATATGTAAGCTGGAAAGATGTCTGGCAAATGGGACAGAAAAAGAGAGGCAACGAGAATGTCCTACATAATAATTCCAAAGAGATGTGAGTGTACCACAATCCTTTATCATATTAATGTAATAGGGCAATCCATTCCAAGGTTCTACTTTCTTAATGGGAAAAATAAATTGAACTACGTAGCTAGCTGTGAACCAGGTGCATGTACGGTTGCACACCCTCAAGCTTTGATTAAAAAAAGAGCCATTCTTGAATTGTTTGCATGATTGATTCCAAAATGCATATAACCTACAAATAGGCACCTATTTATATTTGATGTGCATAGTAGTTATGTTTCTCTAGCTTTAATCATTCAGGAGGGGTGTACAGTTCAGTAATTGATATATTAACCCCACCACCTTACACCAATCACAAGATTTTCCATTGAACATAGTATGTGTTTAGATTTCAAATCAAATTAGTCAATTTGGATGGCTAAAATCGAGAGCCCGAGATAAAAATTTATGAGTTAGCCACATTCAGAAACCTAAATATATTAATGTTGGCTTTCAAAGAACTTCCATATGGCCCTTAAATCTTGAGGTCTCAGTCAATGATATGGCTTCTAGCAAAGAATTTAACTTTTCAGGAGGATACTAATGCACCAGAGAACATTTTGAACGCATCTAGAGGGAGATGAAAGAAGTCCTGCTTAATGCAAGTTAATACTTTATCCAGCCATAATTTAGATGCATGTGAGCAACCAATAGATATGCATGCTAACTAAGTCTATTCCCAATAAGGCAACTAAGGACCAAGCAAATTCTCTTACTATGCTAGCTTAGTATACCAATCCAAATTAGTTAAGGGAAAGACATCAATTCAATGAAAATGAGGAGGACCTAAGTCTTTAAATGTCTCCTAACTAGCAAGCATTGATCCTTCAACAATAGTCCACTCCTATGTGGTATGTAGATAGTGGGGAGGATGAAGATGATGAAAATATTCAAAATCAAGTTGACTCTGCCTTGTAACAAGAGAGAGTGTTATGCAGGATAGAAGAATAAAGAACATAAAAACAAAGAGAAATAGCATATAGAATAGAACAATAAGAGAGAATACAATCCCAACTAAGTGTAACCATCTAGATTGATTAAGGTAAAGGGTGATCACCTAGGACAACTACTCAATGAAGATAAATAGGGTCAAACTCCTTCAATATGAAAGCAGACAACTGGAGGCTGAATACCTTTTGCCTACACAATAGGTTGAATACATTTTTCCTACCCATCCTTTCACTTTCAAAAGGATGCACCATAGTCAAACCATGCAATGGACGTGGTAGTAAATGCACGTATAATTTTAAAGGCTTTGGGACAACATATCAACAAAAAGCAAATGCAACAATCTTGTAACTATCAAAGGGATGTGCCACACTAACAAACCATGCAATTTACTGGTGGTACATATCTATATTTTTCATCAAAGTTGTGGTAGTAGATGCCTATATAATTTTAAAAGCTTTGGGACAACTTATCAACAAAAAGAAAATGCAACAATCTTATAACTATCAAAGGATGTGCCACACTAACAAACCATGCAGTTTACATGGTGGTACATATCTATATTTTTCATCAATGTTGTCTACAACAATTAAGTTTAATGTTTAAATTCCGATTTTCACAGTTGTTCAGTTGCTTTTCTTCTAAATGGATAGTTACTTTGATGATATTTCTATGTATTTTAAGAGGAAAATATAAAGAAAAGTGGATATATGATCTAACAATCTACTCTTGTATATGACATTTCATCTCTTTGCCAGTATCTGTCAATGGAATTCCTACAGGCCTAGATGTAAATTTGTCATGTGTTTGGTCACCATCTGCTTCAAAGGAAGAGAAGATTGTTGGTCCTGGACATAACACTATGGCTGATTCTCCTTTAGCCTATTTGTATTGATCTCTGAGGGATGGTAGGTCTGTTGATAAAAGTATGCCCTGAGAAGCCTAGCTGAAGTGAATTCGGGTCAAGATATCACATACCTGGAAAATATCGCATACCTAGAAAAGGCAGAATGAAAGGATTCGACTTTCAACCTTCAACGAACAATAAGTGTTTTTTGTGCTCGCTCTGTTGTAATGTGTGCCTACGAACCTTTCCACGCCAATCCCTTCATTATAAAATTGTTGCGCATTTGGCTTGGATCCAGAACCACCCAACCTGCTCCCTGAATATGGGAATCTTATTGTCGCGCACAACATGCCCATGCATTGTGATCAAGGCATCATGGTTTTTCTCCACCTGTAAAGCCTCTAGTGATGTTAGAAACCCTTGAATAAAATCTCCAATCAAAATATAAACGCTTGGATAAATCCTACAACTCTAGTGATCCATTTGGTGATGGAGGCTCATGGAAGGCTGCATTTGTTGATGAAAATGATTGATTTTGGGGCAATGAAAAAAGTGTTGTTGACACTAATAAGAATTCTTCAGATATAAGTAGCTCAACAGTTGACAATCCATAATTCGACTATGTAGATTCTTTCCAGTTAAAGTACCTGAAAATCTCAAGCTTCGGTGGATTAAGAGATAATAAGGGTGACAATAAGAATTAGGAGACTTTTGGTCTTCTTATGAACGAACATAGCTCCTCTTATGCCAGGTAAGGGATACATCCAGAGGTGGATTGCAGAGGAAATCAGAGGCGGCTTGGACGAGATCAGACGCAACCTGCGAAGGAAATTTGCATAGGTTTTGAAATGAAAAAAGTCACATATAGATTTTGAACGAGGATTGTGCACAGAGGAGAAGTGAGACATTCCATTTGATGCTCCCAGATTGAGCCCAAATCACTTTTTAATTACGAAATCCTTGGTATGGCTCCCATTCTAAGAACCTACTGATGGAAACAAAATCACTTAGAGGCGGCTTGCAGAGGAAATTTGCATAGGATTTGAACTAAAAAAAATCACAGATAAGTTTTAAATGAGGAGCGTGCACAGAGGAGCAGTGAGACATTCCATTTGATGCTCCTAGATTGAGTGCAACCGGGTTAAGCACTCGACTCCTTGGCTAGCGCTATAGGCATTTTCTACACTTGATTACCCTCGAAGAGCATAGTAAACGAGGATAAAAAAATGGAGCATGTTCAACAATAAAAATCTTGAATAAAACTATTAGGGTTGGTTACCTGTGAAGAACATAGTAAATGAAATTTCGAATACAATTATTAGGGTTGATTACTCGCAAAGAGCATAGTAAACGAAATCTTGAATAAAACTATTAGGGTTGATTACCTGAGAAGAGAATAGTAAACGAGGATAAAAAATGAGCATGTTCAACAATAGAAATCTCGAATAAAACTATTAGGTTCTAGAGGTATTTGTATATTGGTGGTTTTAAATTTGATTGGTGCTTATTTTCAATTTCTTCCATATTATATTTAAAATGTGAATTTATTAAAAAGAACACTAGATGTCATTAGAGATTGACATTTTTATGAGTGTGCATACTAAGTCTAAATGAGATGAGATAATTGATACTTGTAATTATGATCTTATTTAGATTGAGAATATTACAATATACAAGTAAAATATCTTTAAAAATATAATTTGATAGCATAACATTAATTTATTGAAAAATTATTCCATTTAAAAAAAATGGCATCCACATTGGTGCTCAAATGCAATAGTTATGTATCTTGAAATTTATGATACAAAGATTAAAGACGAATTTCCATAAATGCTATAAGAAATCAAGTGGAATATAGCGAAATATGCTTAAATCAACCACAAAAAAACAAAATTAGAGGAAAAAAATCAATAAGAAAGGACTTTAAATGAAAAAGTTATGCTCATTTCAAATTAGTAGCCCTAAGGGGTGGGGTTGGGGAAGGTGGGGTGAGGAGCAGGTGGGTGGAGAGTGAGGGCGGGGGTTGGTGTAAGGCGGCATGAGAAGGGGGTGCGTGGGAGTGTTCATAACATTAGTTTTTCAATGAACTTTGATTCCATCTTGCTTCAGATGGGTTCATATGACAAAGCTATAACTACACCCTTGGGCCCCCTTGGTTAAGGGATTAAACACATTAGGGGCTATGGGATGTGATAAGGGAGCCCCTAATCCCCTTATAACAACTAGAAATAGGTTCATGAACACCATCAATATCTATTGGAGTTGTTGCGATGAAAGCAATAATGAATACAAAAGCTGTGGCCAATAAGGCAGGGATCATCAAGATGTTAAACCATCCAATGTAAAGATGGTTTTCAATGCTAGTGATCTAGTCACATAAAATACCCCATAAAGTTTTGCTTTGGGACACCCCTAGGATTCAATGATTAATCCAAAGTGAGAGGATTCATTGCTATAGTGACAATGGCAACAACCTTGAGTTGACACAAAGTGACACTTTGTGAACCTTGCACAACTAGGGTGTCGATTTCATCATCAACAAGAGGCACAATTGACAAGTGGAAACAACTCACATTTAGGGCACTTGGTCACAAATATTTATGCGTGCTTTTCCACCAAGGGTACCTTTAACATTTCCCAAGACACAAATTACATATTTGGATGAATTTTGGATAACTTGTCACATTCCACTAGCTCCATGCCTGAAGAGGAGCTCCCATCCTTTAAGAAGATTTTGGAGGATTTCATGGCATAGTCAAGGGTCACATGTATAAAAAAAGAATACCATAGCCAAGAATAAGAAAATTGGCATTTGTATCACATGGTTTAAAGGAGAAGGATATAGGTGAAGAGTACTCCATTTAGAAACATAAAAAAGCTTGTTTATGTCCTCTTTCCAAAGAGGAGGAGATATCTTTGACAAAAAGCCGAAATTTACAACAAAGGAAGACTCGGGTAAGGGTTTACTTCTTTCACATGTTGAGAGACACTCATGTATTGTAAGGTGTGTTTTATTGTTGAGTTGACATATTTGGAAGCACAATTGCACAAGTGAAAATAGGATGTTATTAAGAAGAGGAAGATCATTATGATTAGTTTCAGCTCGACACGAATGTAAACTCACTTTGAATGCACCAAGGGGGATCTGAAGGGAAACATCTGGTGCTCCAGTTGTGTGTATGTGGTTACACAAAAAGCCCCCTTTCATTTGCATGAAGTGTTCCTAGTACAAATCCATGTTAGGGTCGAGACCTTGAAAAGATAAAGTCTAAATATATTGAATTTATTGTCTATAAATAACCTCTTCAACAACCTAACAAAAACATACAATGATGTCATTTACATTGGAGTTGATGTAAATCACTTGAATTGTGTTACAAATTTAATCATTCCCCCAAAAAAGTGTGTCTTGCTTCCTTGTGATGATGCTTCAACCCTATTGGAGAACAACCTCACAATGTAAAGGGAATTTAAACATGATGTAACTTTAATAATGCCCCACATTCACCCCCCGGCTCACCACTCATGGCTAATTTAAGGCTATTTCAAGCATTTATGTGGATAATATCATTTTATTTTCTCTTATGTATATTATTCTACATTGACACAATTGAGTTTAGCAGTTAAGGACTTATGATTTAGGGGATTTAGGTGTTAATGGTTAAGGGGTTAGCAGTTAATGTGTTTAGGTGGTGAAGGGTTAGGGGTTAAGGGTCACAGGTTAAGAGGATAAGGAGTTATGCCTTAGGAGCTAGTTCATGGATTATAGGTTAGGGGTTAGTGTCTTAAGCTTTAATGAGTCAGGGGAGTTATGGGTTATGAGTTGTGAGTGCATGGATTAAGGGATTATGGATTGGGGGTTAAGGGGATAGGGAATTTAGTGGGTTATGGGTTGTGATAGTTGGACTCCTAATCCCCTTATCACCACTTTTGGGTGTTCTTCTATCCATTTGTCTTACTACCTTCCCTCTAGGTCCCCTAAACCCTATGAAATTAAGTACTAAGCCCCCTTCTCATTCTCTAATGTTAGGATTATAGATCTTATTAAACCATTATTTTACCTCCGAATTCTACCATCCATGCTACCCTTGTGTCCCCTTGCCCCATTCAATACACCATAACATACCCCTCCACAACCTTTTTGGTCATGCCATTCCACTTTTCCTAATGTTACGAACCCCAAAATTTGGTCCCAATGCCCCTACAACTACACCCTTGGGACCCCTTGGCTAAGGGATTAAACACATTAGGGGTTATGGGATGTGATAAGGGAGAGGAGAGGACATGAAAAGAGGTAAATTTATATTTTATAATCATAAATTATTTGAAGTTTTTTTTGTGATTTTAGATAGATTTTAACATTAAGTTTATTAAAAAAATAAATCTATATTTTATAACAGTGAATTGTTTGTAGTTAATTTATATGATTTTAAATAGATCTCAACTTTATGCTATTAAATTGGTCAAAATTTTCATATTTAATTAATTTGGAGAAAAAATGAATTTAAAAAATTTAGAAATTGAAGAGCTCAGTGTTTAGCAATGCAAGTTCATTCATATATCTGCTCTGAAACATGTGTCTTTAGCAATGCAAGTTCATTTATCTGCTCTGAAACATGTGTTCATTTATCTGCTATGAATTAATAGGAATCAGGTGGTTTAATTTCCCAATACAACAGATATTATGCCAAATCGAGTCTTTAGTTGTTCATATGATTTTTTTGTCCATGGGAGATATCCACAAGAACTCACATTTTTCAACAGAGAAGAGTTACTGGATTTGGACGAGTTACTGGATTTGGACATCTTCAGTGATGTCATCATAGATGCCTTGACTTTTAGAAGTATGTCGTCATAGTGAATTTGTACATATAGGGAGATATAATCTGCGGACGCCTTGGAGAAAATGATCGAATTGATATTTATCTCAAAGATACAAGGATCAAAGATTTATGGTTTGGATGTCTTTCACAACATGTTTGGGTTTGTTATTAGTTCAGATCTGTCATATACATTGTTCTAACATGTAGATCTGCTCAAGGAATTTGAAATTAATTGGTCATTATATACCTTCATGGAGTTAATGGTCCTCCAAAGTTGATTCAAAGTTGAGTCAATTTGAAGAAATGAACCTTACAAACCCCTTAACATCATGAAAAATTGTTGAAGCCAGAACAACTTTCACTGGAATAAGAAACTTTCTCTAATGCCAAGGACCTATTTTGAATAGGCAAAGTGCCTTTAGATTTTCCTGTACATCCAGAGGTTGCTAACGACATTCAAGATAATTACATGCTTTGTGTTTCCTATAATGTGGAAAAACATGCTTTATGTTTCCTAGCTCTAATTAGTAATACCACTGCTATATATTTTCTCTACAATCCTGAAACACAAGCATCAAGAAGAGAAAGTGATGGTTATAGGATTATTGTGCATGCATTCTTTCTCAAGCAACAATGGGTGTGAATGCCAAATTATAGAATTGTTTGGATGATTGCCAATTAGAATTTCTCATGCCCAAAGGGAAATTCTTATGGCTAGTCACTCCTCCCATGGAATCCTTTCTCCAATGGTTCATGCTACATGGGCCATTCTTCTCCAAATTGTACGAGGGAAATAACATGCAGTGAGTTCAACTCTTTGCCAAATAGATACGGGTACAAGATGTCTAACCACAATTCCTTCGAGCTCCTTACCTTAAATGGTAAGAAAATTTATAGAGATGCCAATAGGAATGAATCCTCCCTCACCCTACTTGGAAGTTCCATCCTTGAAATGTGGACAACAAGAAAATTGAAATCATATCTTAGAATTGTAAAACCCCTGGCTGAGTGCCAAGTTGAACACAACTAAAAAATTATATATAAAAGCAAGTAGTTGTAGCCTGTCATTTCAACCGACTAGGTGTCCATGTTGCCAGCATGAACCTCATTGTGATCATCATGTTCACAATGCTTTCTAAATCGCTGCATCACCCCAAGGCATAATATCACCATCGCTAATGATAATGGCAATATGCGCGCAATAATAAAGGTTTATTAATGCCTAGACTAGGTTGTGGCTCCATAAGTGTAGGTCCTTACAAATATTAACCAACAAGTTGTATTCCTTTATCCTTTTTTATTAGTTCAAACTGCCATCTTATTTGCCAATCCATCATCTTCAGAAAATTTGGCTGCCTTGGATGCCTTGGATTCCTTGAATCTGTCACGATGCCATGTTTATGTAGATATCCTTGGAAACATTTGTAATTCACAAAAATATATATGGCAGAGAGTTTCGATTCCATAATGATATAATACTTCAGATGTGTTATGAACCATAGAGAAGTGTCATAGAGCCACATATATTTCCGGACTTGTTTGTCATAGTGTCATAAAAATTTCATGTATGACAATACCATAAAAGAATCGAATGCTACCATATCTTATGTTTCTCTTAATCATGGGTTCATCTCCTCTTCTCCTTATGATATACTTATGGTTCAATGTGTTGATTTAGGGTTTTTGATGGTTCCATTCAATCCTTCTCATTTCTGTTGTGATCTGAATAGGAGGGTGGTTAGTGATAAGAACACACCCCCTAGTGGCTATCTGACAATTAAAACAAACCTAATTGCAGTGCTAGTTGGTGGTACTCCACAAATTAGCTATTGGACTGATTTTTGGGTTAAATTAATTTCTTGAATGTTTTATATCCCACATATTACAACATCATGTAAAAGTTGATACTCTATCTGAGCATAGGAACCCTGTGCATTTGTTGGAATTCCACCTATAGCTATAGGTCTTAGTATATGCTCATTGTCATCTATTACAACAACCACATTGGCAAATTTAGATATGCATATACATAGGTGGTGGCCAAATAAAAATGGATGAAAACATCATTTGATCAATGCTTAATCCATTGTGGTTCACACAAAAATCCAAGATAATCAAGTTTCTTCTACCCAAATGCACACTTCTTCATGTTCACAAATAACTTGTCACTGTTGCAAACACTTAGTTTATTCATCCTAGGTCCGGCTGAAAAGTAATATGTATAAGTACATAATTAGAGTTGAGTAAAGATGTGGTTATAGAACTTTGTTCATCATCTCATGAATGTTGCAAGGCCATAATTGGTAACACTTAATGACATCAATGGCCATGCAAGCAGTCCTTGTCACATCTTGAAGGATGTCTTCCACATATCCTTAGGTAAAATTACTAATCAATTACAGATCTTAAGTTTCATTTCACACTTTCTGTGCCTCTTTAGACAACGTGTGTGTGATAGGGAGTTAATGAGTAAGAATGCACCAAAAAATTTGATTAAATTGCATGTCTCAGCCTTTCTAAGTTGCATTTCACACTTTTTGTGCCTCTTTAGACAACATGTGTGTGATAGGGAGTTGTTGACAGTGCTGGACCTACCAACATGTCAAGGGGATCTCCCCGGTAAGAAATCCCAATTAGATCTCAGACCGTTTGGTGTAGGAGTCCCAACAGTGGGTCGTAAGGTAATTCCTTCACTGTGATGTTGCACAGAGGCAAGTAAGATAACTCTGTTAGTAGCAAGGGTGTGATTGATGTAGTGAGTCCAGGAAGTTGTATGAGAGGTTATAACACTTTGAAGGGAGAGGAAGGTGAAGGTGAGTTCCAGGTTGAAAGGGATTAGTCCCAAATCGGCTAGGAACACAAAACACAAAGGACATGCACAACTTCTGGTGGAGCAGTCAACTCGGATGCGACAGTCACAACATACAAGGTAAGATAACACGAACCACACTCACGGATCAGTTCGAGATGAGTGTGACGGTTGTTATAGCAAAGTTCATGTGAAAGGTCTGTCTGATGTCCGACAAAGCAGTCGACACGAACAGTGACATCATTAACAACATATGCAACACATTAACAACACGATTCATATAATTTCATACAAATCAGTTCATACACAAGTACATAAGTTAAACAACATATATCATTAAGGCAACCAGAGCAATCCAATTACAATAAAAATATATGCATGAAAATGTGTTGGCTCTTATTATATAAAGAAGTGTAAGTCACAATCATACAATACACCATGTAAACTTGCTAGCCCCAATAGTGGAACGTTACAACCATATCCGCGTACTCCTCTAAAGAGATGTACTAGCTCTGTGTAGTGGAGAAGCCAAGGCGCGTTACAATACTATCCAAGCCTTCTTCAAGATAGTCATAGTGGAAGCTTGGGTGACTAAAAGCCTATACAATGAGTTATGAGGGACTATTTATAGCAAAGGGTGGAGTGACCCTTGACATTCCCCTTTGTGATAGTTCAACTATCATGGCTCTTCACCTACTCCATGACTGTTACATCCAACTATTGACACTTGACTTACACTTGACATGACTCAACATTACAATGCACATGTACTCATGTGGGACAACATGGCTTGGGCAAGCCAAGCAAGACATCACTGGCACTCAGCTAATGTGATGAGACCAACTCTTTGACATGCTTGTGATGGTGAAGGTGGTGAGATGATGCCAAGCTTGGTTGTTCGTGATGGTGTGCATGCACCTCACGGTGACATTTTGCTGAAGCAAACTCTTATCTCCGTTACACCTAGTGCATGGTTGAATCCTTCTTCCAACTCATCTGCCAACATGCGCATGGTATTCTCAGGTGAGGCTGAAACGACAACACCCTGATGCATAGTGTCTATGCTGATCTTCAAGTGTGTGTTAGTGGTCATGCGCATCAACTTGCCGAAGTACATGTTCAGCACCAGATGGACTTTCTTCCTGTCTTCACCTTGGTGAGTGTGTTTACTGGGTCCAATGGCATTCATATGCTCAACAACATGCATGTTGTTGAATCCCTTGCATACGATCAACAACACTGCTCACCATATCTGCTCCATGTTAGCTGGTGGGATGGGTCTTTAACTTGTACGGGTGTAGTTTCATCAGTGAGTGCATGTTGTGGCTATTATTGTTCCTAATCTTGCTGTGACTCATTCGCCTGTCTGTGCAGCTTCATGTTCTTCCTTGAGTTGCTACTTTGGCACATCCAACTCCTTCTTCATTCCATTCTCTGTATTTGCGCAACCTTCATGTCATGCCATCACATCATAGCCTAAGTCTCCAAAGTTGTTTTCATTATTAGTGGTTCTGTTTGATATTGCAACTTTATTCTGCCTTTGTGTTGTCCACAACCTTCCTCTTACATACGCTGCATTCGGTATGCTACCTTCAGCTGTTGTTCATGATGTTGCTTGTTGTCCTTGTCTACAAACAACTTGATGTCTTCGTGAGTAGGCAAGCTCATAGACACTTGATCGATTGCATCCCCAAGCGTGCTCTGAACAGTGTCTTTGTTTATGCTCTCTTGGAAACCATTTTGCCTGTACTGCTGAGAGACATATGAACACATGCGATACTTGGAGACATGGAAACACTCATAAAAAGCAATCTATCAGTCGAAAACAAAAAGGAACATGAGAAATGACTTGCAACATACCTGGGTGAATGATCATGAAGGTTGTGTAATTTCGGCTGGGAGGTCAGGAGACTGACTACCAAGACTACTCAAGGCATAGTCTGGGTTGTAGGGAGACTGGTTGACTACTGGAACTACACAATGCATAATCCAGTCTGGCTGTTGACTGCTAGGATTACGCAATGCACAATTCTAGTTGGGAAGGACTATTGGCCTAGGGATAAATTTGCGCAATCTCTTAGGCCAAGTAGCCATTGTCCTCTAGAAATGCGCAAAATAGTCCTGGAGGCCAGTGTTGGGAACGAATGAAAAAATCTGGAGAGGAAGGTAAGCCTTCCCTCCCCAAATTACGCAATGCAACCTTGGTGAAGGCAGATTCTGGGCCAAGGTTGGCTTGACTCGTCGACGGGTAACTGAAAGCAACTAAGACAGTAACTGCATGGTGACACTAAGTGATAACAGAAGTGATTCAAAGTGCATGCAAAACATGATTGAAAGATTCAACAAACAGATCAACATGCATGTGGGTGAGGCAGTTCGCCAGTTGGGCGAACGTCCGTACAAAACAGTTTCATGCACGCGACAACAGTGAGATAGCAATGAAAACTGAAATAGAGCTAGGACAAGCTAGTATACATGTAAACAACAACGACTGTTCAAACAAATCAAGCAAACAATACTCCCATAAGCAAAAACACAAAAAGTAATAGAAATGCAACACAAGGCATGGGAAGCAGGGTTACCCCAAAACAACTAAGCTGAATGTGCCAACTGCTCCTAGATGTGATGTGGGATGTCAGAGTTGCAAGGTTGATCTGAGGAATGAGCTCTACAACGTCTGGTTGATGAGTTTTGATAACATCGATGTTGTGATGCACATGCCACAAATCTAGGGGAAGCGACATTTGGTGGGAGGTTTTGGAATTTCTCCTTGCATGTAAACTTCAACTACTAAACATAGATCCCTGAAACAAGGGATGCCTTTACATGCTGCCTTGGGAGAAGTAGCCCATGCATGCAAGTTTGTTTTGCTCAGTCCTGGAGGGAATCGGTCAACTCAGCTACACATGCAAGGGACTACTCGAATGTTGGAGAAAAATGTGCATTTATGATTGTAAGCTGGGCTGACTGCCCAAGGGGTGTTAGGTCCCTATACTACTAGTGTAACCCCTTATTATTATTAGTAAAACCTCCTTATTATATTGTTGTGCTCATGTAGTCCCCATATTGTTATTATTATGCCCCATAGAAGCCCACTATTGTTATTATTGTGCCCTTATATTGTTATTGTTATGTCGGCTCTGATTATATTATTACCCCTTAGACTCATATATATAGAAAAGAAGTCTTTTCATTTGTATCATCCAAGAATTGTTCATTTGTGTAATGTAAAGGAGGTTGCCCCCTTGAAGAGGCTTATTTCTAAGGCGTTCATCTATCTTTTCTATCTTTTTGTGAGCTGGTTTCATAACATTTGGTATCAGAGCTGTGGATTCTATGGTTTCGCTGCCCCAAACAGATCATCATGGAATTTTCACTATAAATTTTCACTACAAAGTTTCAGAATCTACAAAAAAAACCCATTTGAGAAGAAATCGGTCTGAACCTCACGTAAAAATTTCAAATATTTTCGCACTATACTTTCGGAGATATGATCTGAGGAAGTTAGGTTTTTTGCAAGCTCCAGAATTTCATCTAAAATAGGGCATCGTGTAATTTTCGCTATAACCCTTTTGCTATGAAGTTTCAAAAGCTAAAAAAAACCCATTTGAGGTGAAATCGGTCTGAACCTCGGCTCTGAATTTCAGATCCCGTCTCACTATATTTTTGGAGATATAATATGAAGAAATTATGGTTTTTGTAGACCCCCGAATTACATTCCAAACAGGTCACCTTGGGAAAATCGTCATAACTCTTTTTCTGAGCATCAGTTTGAAATTTCGTAAGAAGTTTCAGAAAGAGGACTGCCTGTAGTTTTCTGTATATCAATTTCAGGTACTAAGGTTGATACAGTGAGACACAACACATTGTACAAGTTTGCTCTACTGAACTAGTCTATAATCTGGTCACCGTGGGAGATTTGGCATAACTCTTTCTTGGATAATCAAATTCTGATCAGACTTATAGGGTTAGAAAGAAAACTCAGAGAGATACTGCAGGAAGAAATTTTAGAACTTGGAGATCTGAAATTACAGAGTTACAGTCGTTTCAAGTTCGAGTTCCTAAAATCAAGAAAAATTGAGATGAGGAAGTTTGATGGCAAGGATCTGGTAAATTGGATACTACAAATGGAGAAATATTTTGATCTGCACGGTGTACCACTGTTACAAAAGGTATGTATTGCATCTTCATATTTAGAACAAGATCAATTTTTATGGTATAAAGGGCTTTGTTATCGTAAACCACTTGTTACGTGGTCAATTTTCACGGAGGAAATTATAGCACATTATGAGCATACAAAGAGCAACACCTTCCTTAGAGAAACACCACAACAATTGGAAGAAAAAAAGAAAAAGGGTTTTGTTACAAAGTAGAAAGAAAAGTTATGGCAACAAGGAAGTCTACCCCTCACAACTATAAAGTTGGATGTGTTGTTTCTCCTAGCCTTCCACAACCTGCAAGGGTTACACCTCAACAATTTGAAGAAAAAAGAGAAAAAGGGCTTTGTTATAATTGTGATAAAAAATACATTAAAGTTCATAAGTGTGCTGAGAAGAAATTATTTTACATTGATTGTGGAGAGGAGGAAGAAAAGTTTCAAGAAGTGAAAGACCACATCAAGAAAGAAGAAATGAATCTGACCATATCTTGTCATGCAATGGCCGGAATTACCACTCCTCAAACTATCAAGATAGAAGAACATATCAAGAAGAAAAATGTTCAAGAAGTGAAAGATCACATTGACCATCAAGAAATGAATCCGATACCTTGTAATGCACTAGAAGAAATTACCATTCCTCAAACTCTAAATATAGAAGGACATATCAAGAAGAAAAAGTTTCAAGCAGTGAAAAATCACATCGAGCATCAACAACAAGTTCTCCAACTTTTAAAGGATAATGCCACTTTGATGCAGAACAGAATGAAACAACAGGTAGATCAACATCGCAATGAAAGAAGTTTTGATGTAGGCGATTGGGTATTTTTATGGTTACATACATACAAACAAATGTCCCTCGAGAAATCTATTTATGAGAAGGAAATGTTGGCAATACTACACGCACTCAAGAAATGGCGACCTTACCTAATGGGAAGACACTTCAAGGTAAAAACGGATCATGATAGTATTAAATACTTTTTAGAATAAATATTATCCTTTGAAGAACAACAAAAATGGGTGACAAAGATGTTGGGTTATGACTTTGAAATCATCTACAAAAAAGGGAAGCAAAATGTTGTGGCAGAT
>APFE031047359.1:239568-260108 GCA_000404065.3 Pinus taeda | reverse complement strand
TAGAAGCCCACTATTGTTATTATTGTGCCCTTACATTATTATTGTTATGTCGGCTCTGATTATATTATGAACCCTTAGACTCCTATATATAGAAAGGAAGACTTTTAATTTGTATCATCCAAGAATTGTTCATTTGTGTAATGTAAAGGAGGTTTCCCCCTTGAAGAGGCTTATTTCTAAGGTGTTCATCTATCTTTTCTATCTTTTTGTGAGCTGGTTTCATAACAAGGGGATTGCGCAATTTCTGGGCAGAGCAGCTGACTGTTCCCTAGATTTGTGCAAATCCTAGGCTGAACAACCTGCTGCTGGGAAAATTTGTGCAAATCCTACTGGGAGGGGTCACTGGTAGGATTGCGCAATCTTGGAGCCCAACAGGATGTCAGAGAGGATTGCGCAATTCTTGGAGGGAATGCCGGTTGCCCTCCAGAAATGTGCAATTTTCAAAGGGAAACTGCTCAGCCTGCAGCTGGACCAAGTCTGGCTGAGCAGCATGTGAGGGGAATGGATCAACTATGATCAATAGACTGCCTTTGTGAGAGGAAGGCGATGAAGCTTGAGTACTTGACGAAGTAAGTCAAAGTGTTGTGTAAGGTTGGTAGGGAGACTCCAAAACAGGTTAAGGCAAAATTTTGGAGGGTGGTTGTAGCCGCTACAACAAGAGTCAATGAGTAATAATGAACCAAAAACTTTGATTAGATTGCATATCTCAACCTTTCTAGCAATTTCATGAGCATAATAAAATTCCCATCAAATGATGGTTTTCCCATTTGGAATTTCACAGTACTAACATCCTTATGTCTATCACATGGCCATATAAATGTTGTGTGCTAGGATGTGTTAGGGAGTGCCAGGGAAACACAAGGGAGCACTAGGTCAAATTAGTGCATGCAAATGAACAAATAAGGGTTTGTGACAGGAAGTGTCAGTGAGATACAGGTGTGCTGAGGGAGTAACAAGGTATGGTAGGCAGTGCTAAGGCATGCTAGAGGCCATGAAAACATGCCAAGATGTGCCAGGTGCTAGGGTGTGCCAATGCATGCCATGGAGCGGTATGGAGTGCAATGGAAACAAAAGGGATCAATAGTTTCAAATACATGGAATTAATGAATAAGAGTGTGTGACAGGGAGTGTTAGTGAGTTCTAGGTGTGGTAAGGAGGGAGCAAAAAGATATGTTAGGTAGTGCCAAGGAAACATACCAAGATGTGCCAAGTGCCAGGGTGTGTCAATGTGTGCCAACGAATGTTGGGGAGTGCCACAAAATAACACAAGGGAGAACTAGTTCAAAATGCATGGAAATGAAGAGATAAGAGTGTGTGATAGGGAGTGTCAATGAGTTCTAAGTATTCTAAGGAGGGAGTTACAAGGTTATATGCTAGGCAGTGCCAAGGCATGCTAGAGTGCCAGGGCATGTCAGAGAGTGCTAGGGTGTGCTAGGGAGTGCAAAGCATGCCAAGAAATGAAGGGGATGCTAACACAATCCACATAGGGCTAAGGGATTGTTAGATATGCTATGTGCTATGGCATGTCAAGATGTAAAATGTGTTTCTTAGTTGTTTTGTGGCCATGGTTGGATGTGAGCCTTGAATTGGTAACTTGTTAAGTGGGATGAGTTGAGAATGTACACGAGTAGCCTAAGATGTATCATAGGAAGTTCTTAGGTGAAGAAGGCATAATCTAGTTGTAGTAACTATGACTTGGTTAAGTTGTTGTAGTTGTAGTTGTAGTCACTGTTTTTGCTTGCCTTTCACTTAGGGTTTGAAGTATGGAGCCTGACTCATCACCATTAGAGAAGAGGAAGTACAACAAGGGGGGAAAGATACTGAGGTTTGAGCCCTCTAATTTCAATGAAATCACCTCTTCCCCATTTGTCATGAAAAGCTTTGAATATGTCAATTGTTTAGGGTTTTGTCAAAGAGAGCAAGAAGTAGGTTACCATGAGCATCTCACAGTATGTTTTTCCTCACCTTGAAGGAATACAAGATCACCATTGCAGGGAATGATTTCATGTTTTTAGTGGATGCCATATCTGGAGCTACATGCATACCAAACCATGGTGAAGACTGGTTCAAAGGCATGAACCTAGACCTAGAAGAGTACAAACCCTACTTGAAATCACAATACAAAGGAGCTCACTCACATGTTTTCCATTCAAATAATTGTTGGAGAGATATGCACCATTGATGAAGGTTGTCATGAATTTCTTCACATGTGAGGGCATATTTTCTAGGCTATATCAATAACACATAAGACTGCTCATGCACTTCACAGCTGCCAAGTCTCTAAATTTGTCCAGCTACTTGTATAGGAGCCTAAATAAAATGTCTGAAAGGGTTTAATTGAAAGGAAAAGTGCATTATCCCAGCCTCTTTCACCATAGGCTGATAAAGGTTATAGTACTCCATCAGTTGAAAGAGAAGAACATGACATGGGACACCTTCATTGAGGCAACGTTGAAAACACATATAACCACTTCACCAAGCTAGCGCCAAACCATGTCAGTACAACCATGGAGGTGGGGTCATCAAGGAAACATGATAAGGTTTCCAAGGCACCTAGGCCTGAGGTGAAAAAGACATATCAGAGAGGCAGAAGCCTTGTGTTTTCTCCTCAAATTGAGGAAGGGGCCAAGCCTACTACATCAGCAAAACATGGATCACCATCACATTGTGAGGCTTCTTTGCATGATGAGGAGCCCATTGAGAATTAATTTGACATAGTTGACTTGGAGGCACATGATGAGCATAAAACCCTGCAAAAATTCATCAAAGATAAGGATTCTTGGATCATGGAGCTCAAGGACAATTTGCAAATGGCCAAATTCATCATTTCATTCCTTGAGAAAGAAAACAGTGAACTTAAGGCAAAACAACTAGTCATGGAGAAAGATCAATTCAAAGCCAAGAAACAAGAGATGAAAGGCAAGGTAGTGGTGGAACATGATGAAACTGAGTAGCATGAAGGACACATGGCAAGGAAGAGACCAAGGTCAATGGGTCTTAGGAAGGTACTTCAGAGGGAAAGAGCACAAAGCCACCAATGGAAGAATTTATCTTTGAAGAGAGGATTGCCATGGAAATAAATGAGGACAGGGAGTTTTGGCTTGACAAAGTCAATTTCCACCTTGATAAGCTCCTTGAAAAGGCCAATAGGAATAACAAGTTGCAAAAGAAAATGACCATCCATTACTACACAAGGAATCAGGTTGTCAAGGTCAAAATCGAGTAGTTGAAGGAAAAACTCAAGGAAACCCTAATCAGCCAAGAGGAGAAGGGTAAGTTATATTTTATTGCTGATACATCCATGATTGCATAAAATACCTCATCAATCATCTTTGGACAAATTTTGGGAGGATTTGGAGAAAAGTTTGTGTTTTGGTGCATAGTGGTACAAACTTGCAATTTTTTGGCATTTTTCTGTCTAGGGGCGCAATGAGCTCACACTGCGCTTCTTCCTCAGGGATACAAATGTTGGAAAATCAGCACTTTTGGAAAGATTATGACCCCCTCTCAAAACCCATTTTGCCACTTTCCTGGTCTAGGGCTCATTTTTGAGAATTTTTCAAAAAAGAGTCCAAAAATAAACTTTTTGCCCCTCTTTTTCCATTTTGTTGCGCACCTGGAGATGCCTTGGGAGAATGGACATATCTCAGAAAAAAATGGGTCATTTTGAGTGCAAAAATACTCTAAATACATCTAAACTCTCCCATATTTCCAGAAAATGATTCATGTCTAGATTTGGACATCAGAAAGGCACCCAAAAATGGCCTCTAAAAGCTCGCTACACACTTGGAAATTTCTAAGATTTTTGTAAAATTTTCACTATGTAATTTTTTGTTATTCCTAGTTTAACTTTGGTAAAATTCAAAAGGGTGGAGTAGATGAATGTGAGGGGTAAAAGTAAATGTAAATAATGGGTGGTTAATCTTTTTAAAATGTTTTGATGTAAATTTGACCTCATTTATGAGAGAGGTTGGAGTCAAAGTTAATTGTAGAAGTTGTTTTTAACTTCCCTAGACATTAGAGTATGGATAGAACAGCTCATGGAACAGTTCCTAGAGTCATGCTCAATTTGACCCCTAAGAGTGGGGATATGTTGTTTTGGTCTTTATGTATCAGTTTCTCTATGATAGAATGGGTTGGATTTCAGAGTAGAGAACTATTGTAGCTTGTACTTGGACATTTTCTGGAAATCAAAGGACACAAATTGAAACTATTATCTAGGAATTCATGTTTAGTAAGTTTGTGATGTTATTTTTTCTATGTTATAGCTTTATATGAAATATATTCATCTTCTCTTTCCATTCATCAATTGTTCAATTGTTTTCCTTACAATTTATAAACAAAATTCTTTGCATAAAGCGTTGTTTTGATGGAAAATCATTATGTGTTACTTTCTTTCTTGCTTAATGAATTCATGTTTCATGCTCATTAAGACCTTTTTCTTCTTCTAAACACTACACTACACCGACAAAACCTAAGATCCATCACAAAAGTAATGCTACCTTGCTCCTTTATATCTTTGTTGTTGTAAACCTTTGGTCCTCTGACCTAGCTACCTGGTTTCTCCCTTATCTAGCAACAAAACCCTAAATTTTCCAAAACCCACCTGAGCCTAGCTATCTAGCCTAAAATCATTTACGTTCCAGTAATATCTTGGCTATGATTTCATAGAGGGATCCCTCTCTAGTTTGGTAGGGCTAGCTACCAAACTAAAAGCTTGGTTTGTGGTTACCTCCGTCGATCTCCTCATCAACCTGGGACATTGTGGAGGATAACAAAGGGCTTGACAACTAGTGAGTACCAAGGTGTTCTAGTGAATGTAAGGTTCCCAAGTCATGGAAAAATGGAATGCTAGTTGTGAGGTCATGACTGCCAAGGTGTGTTAGGGAATGCTAGGGCATGCTAAAATTTGCCAGATAGTATGAAGACATGTCAAACAAGCTAACATGTGCCAAGTGCTAAGGCATGCCAAGATGTACAAGGGTGTGACAATGCATGCCTGGGACTGTCAAGGCAACAAAAGTGAGGAACAAGTTAAACTACAAGGAAATGAGCACATAATAGGGTTAATAAGTCATCATTTTACCTTTTCCATGAGGGGAATGCTAGGCACACCAACATTAGGTGCCAAGTGCTAAGTGTTAATGCATTCTAAGTGCCAAATCTTCCTCCATTTTTTCTCATCTAGTTTCCAATAATTTATCTCAAATAAATTTAATATTAAACCATGCCAAAGCATACCAAGTCATCTCAACGCATGCCAAACATGCTAAGACTTTCCAAGTGCCAACACGTGCCTAATGCCAATGTGCGTCAAGGAGTGTGATGCATGCTATGAAGTGGCAGAGCATATCAAAGAGTGCTAAGGTGTGCTAGAGAGTGCCAATACATGTTGAGGACTGTTAGGAGTACTAGGACAACACAAGGGAGCACTAGGTAAAAATGCATGGAAGTGAATGAATATGGAGGGTGTGTTGGGGAGTGTCAATGTGTGCTAGTTTTCATGCCAAGGAGGGAGTGACAAGGTATGCTAAGCATGTGTAAGGCATGCCAAGGAGTAACAGGGAATGTCAAGAAGTGCTAAAGTGTGCTAGGTAGTTTCGGGGATTGCTAACATGTGCCAAATAGTGCTAAGGCATGCTAGGTGCTAAGACATGCTAGGATGTGTAGGGTGCCAAAGTATGCCAATATGAGTCAAGGAGTTTCAAGGCAACAAAAGGAATAACAAATCTAAAATGTAAGGAAATGAACACATAAGAGGGTTAATAAGTTGAGACTTTATCTTTTTCAAAAGGGGCTTTCTAGGAACACTAATAATATGTTCCAATACATGCCAAATGCCAATTTGTGCCAAGTGCTAATGTTTGTCAATGCAATATTATGCCAAGGTGTTACAGAGCATGCTAGGGACTACAGGGAATGCCAACACATGATAGGGGAGTGCTACGATATGCTAGGTCATGCCAACATGTGCTTGGGCATCCTACTCATGGCAAGCTGTTCTAGGTACAAATATGTTCCAGGTACAAAGATGTTCCAAGACAAGCAAGGTGCCAAGGAATTTTACTGTATTGTTCCAAAGCATGTTAAGGTGTGCCATGAGTGTTGAGGAGAGCTAGGTCTCTCTCATTAATAGAATTGACAGAGCTTGATTATGTATTAAATAATATAGTTCCTACACACACTAGTGGAACTTTATTTAAAGGAAATTTGCTAGATAATAAACCTAATAAGAGATGAATCATGTGTTGGCTCATAGGAAAACTATATTCTTATAACTTGAGGGAGATGATACACACTAATTACTTATTAACAAATTGAGTGTCGACTATTATAACCACTATGACTTTGGACACATAATTAAAAAGACTCCACAACAATGGTCTTAAATCGTTATCTTTTGACAAAAAATATGGTAACAGGTAAATAGTGTTATCAAAAAATCATTGGAATGATCAATGATGATGAACATTTTTTGACCGTCACTAAAAGTAACCAAAAATAGCATTGGTGAGGCTCAATAAAATATCATCACTAGAAGTGTCACCAAAGAGAGAATTAGTGATGGGCCTTTAATGACGCTCACCAAAAGCATCACCAAAGAGACAATTAGTGATGAGCCTTTAACGACCCTCACCAAAAGTGTCATTGAAAAAGGCTTTGGTGACAAACCTTAAAGGACCATCAATATATACACTTACAACAAGGATTTTTTAAAGACCGTCACCATATTCGACAGTGGTGACGGACCTTAAAGGTCCATCACAGGCATGAAGCGTCATAAAAAACTCATTGGAATGATCAATGATGATGAACAATTATTGACTGTCACCAAAAGTAACCAAAAATATCATTGGTGATGGTCAATAAAAGATCGTCACTAGAAGAGTCACCAAAGAGAGAATTAGTGATGGGCCTTTAACGACCCCCACCAAAAGTGTCACGAAAGAGAGAATTAGTGACGAGCCTTTAATGACCCTCACCAAAAGTGTCACTGAAAATGGCTTTGGTGACAAACCTTAAAGGACCATCACTATATACACTTACAACAACACTTTTTTAAAGACCATCACCATATGCAACATTGGTGATGGACCTTAAAGGTCTGTCACTGGCATGACCCTCACCAATGACCTTTGTTTTTGTAGTGTATTATCTAGGAATTCATGTGCAGTAAGTTTGTGATGTTGTTTTTTCTCTGTTATAGCTTTATATGAAAGATATTCTTCTTCTCTTTCCATTCATCAATTGTTCAATGGTTTTCCTTACAGTTTATTAACATAATTCTTTGCATAAAGCTCTGTTTTGATGGAAAAAATATTATGTGTTACTTTATTTCTTTCTTAATGAATTCATGTTTCATGCTCCTAATACCTTTTGCTTCTTCTAAACTCTACACTACATTGACAACCCTAAGATCCATCACAAAAGTAATTCTACCTTGCTCCTTTATATCTTTGTTGTTGTAACCCTTTGATCCTCTGACCTAGCTACCTGGTTAATTTTCTCCCTTATCCAACAACAAAACCATAAATTTTCCAAAACCCACCTGAGCCTAGCTATCTAGCCTAAAATAATTTACATTATAGTCATCTCTTGTCTATGATTTCATAGAGAGATCCCTCTATGATTTGGTAGGGCTAGCTACCAACTAAAATCTTGGTCTGTGGTTACCTCTGTCGATCTCCTCATCAACTGGGACATTGTGGAGGATAATAGAGAGCATGACAACTAGGGAGTGCCAAGGTGTTCTAGTGAATGTAAGGTTCCCAAGTCATGGAAAAATGATATGCTAGTTGTGAGGTCATGACTGCTAAGGTGTGTTAGGGAATGCTAGGTCATGCTAACATGTGCCAGATAATACAAATACATGTCAAACAATCTAAGATGTGCCAAGTGCTAAGGCATGCCAAGATGTACAAGGGTGTGACAATGCATGCCAGGGACTCTCAAGGCAAAAAAAGGGAGGAAAAAGTTAAACTACAGGGAAATGAGCACATAATAGGGTTAATAAGTCATCAATTTACCTTTTCCATGAGGGGCATGCTAGGCACACCAACAATAGGTTCCAATAGGTGCCAAGTGCCAAGTGTCAATGCATTCTAAGTGCCAAATCTTCCTCTGTTTCTTCTCATCTAGTTTCCAATAATTTATCTCAAATAACTTTAATATTAAACCATGCCAAAGCATACCAAGTCATCTCAACACATGCCAAACATGCTAATACTTTCCAAGTGCCAATGTGCGCCAGGGAGTGTGATGCATGCTATGAAGTGGCAGAGCATATTGAAGAGTGCTAAGGTGTGTAGAGAGTGCCAATACATGTTGAGGAGTATTAGGAAGCACCAGGAAAACATAAGGGAGAACAAGGTCAAAATGCATAAAAGTTAATGAATATGAGGGCGTGTCGGGGAGTGTCAATGAGTGCTAGTTTTCATGCCAAGGAGGGAGTGACATGGTATGTTAAGCACAAGTAAGGCATGCCAGGGAATATTAGGCCATGTCAAGAAGTTCTAGAGTGTGCCAGGTAGTTTTGGGGTGTGCTAAAGTGTGCCAAATAGGGCCAAGGCATGCCAGGTGCTACGACATGCCAGAATGTGCAGGGTGCCAGAGTATGCCAATATGCGTCAAGGAGTTTCAAGGCAAAAAAAGGAATAACCAAGCTAAAATATAAGGAAATGAGCACATAAAAGGGTTAATAAGTCAGGACTTTATCTTTTTCAAAAGGGGCATGATAGGCACGCTAATAATATGTTCCAATACATGCCAAGTGCCAATGTGTGCCAAGTGCTAATGGTTGTCAATGCAATATTATGCCAAGGTGTTCCAGGGCATGCTAGGGACTACAGGCCATGCCAACACATGATAGGGGAGTGCTATGCTATGTTAGGGCATGCCAACATGTGCTTGGGCATCCTACTCATGACAAGATGTTCTAGGTACAAATATGTTCCAAGACATGCGAGGTGTCAAGGAATGTTAATGTACTATTCCAAAGCATGTTAAGGTGTGCCATGAGTTTTGAGGAGTGTTAGGTCTCTCTCATTAATAGAATTGACAGAGCTTGATTATGTATTAAATAATATAGTTCCTGTGCACACTAGTGGAAGTTTATTTAATGGAAATTTGCTATATAATAAACCTAATAGAGATGAATCATGTGTTGACTCATAGGAAAACTATATTGTTACGACTTGAGGGAAATGATACAAACTAATTACTTCTTAACAAATTGACTGACTATAACCACTATGACCTTGTACACATAATGAAAAAGACTCCACAACAATGGTCTTAAATCATTATCTTTTGATAAAAAATATAGTAACAGGTACATAGCGTCATCAAAAAATCATTGGAATGATCAATGATGATGAATATTTTTTGACCATCACCAAAAGTAACCAAAAAGAGAGTTGGTGAGGGTCAATAAAAGATTGTCACTAGAAGTGTGACCAAGGAGAGAATTAGTGATGGGCCTTTAACAACCCTAACCAAAAGCGTCACCATAGAGAAAATTAGTGACGTGCCTTTAAAGACCCTCACCAAAAGTGTCATTGAAAATGGCTTTGGTGACAAACCTTGAAGGAGCATCACTATATACACTTACAACAACGTTTTTTTAAAGACCGTCACTATATGCGACATTGGTGACGGACCTTAAAGGTCCGTCATAGGCATGAAGCGTCATCAAAAAATCATTAGAATGATCAATGATGACGAACATTTTTTGACCGTCACCAAAAGTAACAAAAAAGAGCATTAGTGAGGGTCAATAAAATATCATCACAAGAAGTGTCACCAAAGAGAGAATTAGTGATGGGCCTTTAAACGAACCTCACCAAAAGCATCACCAAAGAGAGAATTAGTGACAGGCCTTTAACGATCCTCACCAAAAGTGTCATTGAAAATGGTTTTGGTAACAAACCTTAAAGGACCATCACTATATACACTTACAACAACAAGTTTTTAAAGACCGTCACCATATGCGACATCGGTGACGGACCTTAAAGGTCCCTCACATGCATGACCCTCACCAATGACATTTGTTCTTGTAGTGATAGAAGCAACTGGTAAATAATAACACCACTGCTTGACACGACCTTCCAATGTGAGGGTAAACAACCTAGAAAGGATATCCTTAGAATAAGCTCCACTTAAAAATCACAATTGAACAAATTCAACTACATAATCAAGAACGATTATTTGACCCTTTCCATTGAAGTTTAAATGTGACAAGTTACGTAAAAATTCTGTGAGGATTGAAAGATCCAAAGCATTTGAAAAGAACCTTGGGATTATGATTTTGGATTAAGCCATTTTAATATTAGAGATTCAAACAAACTTTATGGGCTCAAATTGTCATCTGACCCTCCTTCTAATGCCAAAATGTTAACGGTGTTGGATACCGCCAAAATATAGGGGATCTCCCCAATGTGAAGTCCCAATTGGGCCTCACACTATATGGAGTAGGAGCCCCATCCTAATATTAGTCAACCACCATTGCAAGATATCTTAGATATATGACTTGGTTGCACAACACACTCAAGAGATCATACACATAAATTTGGGGTAGTAAGTACGTAAGCTTTGTGAGACACCGGTTGTAAAGTGTAAAGGGAGCTTCCACAAAAGGGAGATAAGAGATGGGCCTCTAATAGAAAATAAATAGTACTATCCTAAGAGGGAAATGTGAGAGCAATGAAAAAGAATTGTTAATTAACCTGCAAAGTAGTTCAGAAGATAAAAATGATCATGAAACACATAACAACACCCATTCAACAAGATTCATATTAAAATTTAACGAAATAGTTCATTTTCTTTAGTATGCATAACATAAACATGTACCACAAAAATATAAAGAATAGTTTTACAACATTCACAATACATGCATGAAAGAGTGTTGTCTCTAAGAGCTTCTAATGATTAAATGAAATATTGAGTACAGTATTAGATTAATGAAACACTAGCCCCAATAGTGGAACATGAAGCTACCACATATTTCTCCAAATAATGATATTTTATCATATGCACAAATAGAAAAGCCAAGGCCAATTCTCCCAAAGTCAAAGCCCTTTTCTTGAGTTATGAGGGCTTATTTATAGCAAATGAAAATGACCTTTGAACTTCCTCATGACTCTTTGACCTCTATAACCTATGGACTTCTATGTGACTCTTCATATTGCAGATGTGTCTCTTAAACTTATTTTACATTGAATTTCTTATTCTCATAAAAAACAAATTACATTAAAAAATGGTGGCTATACAGGACAAAATTAAAATAAGACAAAATTTCCTCATGTAGGAGGAAAAGACAAATCAATAGCTTGAGAATGGAGCTCATTAGTAATGTGTGCCATGCTTTGAACTCTGATGCAACAACTTTGACTCTTGCCGGTATATCTTCATTGTACCACATCTTTACCTCCAAGGCATATGAAAGTATAGATTTGGAGTTTGATTGTATACTACTCCACAACATGAATAACTTCTTATGAACTTTGGCTAGTCCAATTGCATATTGTAGAATGGTACTTTTGGTCACCTCCAAGCCTTATTTATTTGCTTCTCGCTTGATTTGTTCAATAAACTCTTTCAACATCTACATGATGACAACCTTACCCCTTATTTATCCAAGTGGGCATAAGGTATCTTAAGGTTTCATGCCAGGGACTCCAAACTACTATTTAGTCAGGCATACGAAACTGTAATGTTGGTCACCTATTCACCAAGCTGGTTATAGTTCTGAATATGTAGCCTCAAGTCTCCTCTATCCACCTTGACTACTAACTTATCCTTCTTGACCAACCATTAAGGAGGATTCAAATACTTGATCCCCCAATCCTGCATTAGATCAACAATTGTGCCTGCAACCTTCAGAACCTTTAGGATTTCTTGAGATATTTTATGGATTTCAACTAGGGGCGCCATCACCTCATGTAAGAATATCTTCTCATTGTAGAGATTCTTAGTGTCTTCCATTAATTTCAATTCTTCAAGTATGTCCGACAACAACTCTACCGTGCTGATACATGTAGAATTAAACCTTTGATTTTCTGCGACAAGATGATCAACTTGTTGTTTTATGACAGACAACTCCTTTCAAAGTTGTTCATTTTGATTGAGAACATACTCTGTATTATCCCATGCTGCTATCAAAAAACACGCATTTTATGCGATGAATGATTGAGGATTCCTCCTGGTGTTGGATGTTATGACCCTTTCTGTGTTTATGGAAACATGATGAACAAGGTCATCAAGGCAGTACCTAGGTGGAGGAACAATTCCCATCTCGCTGAATGGAAGATGGCCACCAGTGAGAGGAGGTCCTGACTAAATTCTTGGCTCATCTGAAGTTGGCTCAATGTCTTCCTCCTCCTCTAACTCTACTTCAATGTCACAGACCATTAGTTCTTCTTCCATTTTCTGTGTAGCTTCTTATTCCTATTTATTCCTCATATCCTCTTCATGTATCCACTTTTGTTGTTGTTCTTCCTCTATTTTCTTCATTTCTTTCATTTCTTTCTGCTTCTTCAATATTTCCTCATGTTGTTTCTTATGTAGCTCCTCTACTTTTCTCTTCTCCACCTCTTCTTTCTTCATCAACAAGTTATCTTGCTTCTTCTTCTCTTGTTCCTCTTTTTTTTTCACTCCTCCTCCCTTTTGCGCTCTTCTTCTCACTGCTTCTCTTCTTCTAACCTTTTCTTCTTCTCCTCCCTTTGCTTATTTTTATTTTCCACCTCTATTGCACCTTTGTAAAGTGCATCATCCTTGAACTTTCTGTTGTCCTCTACTACTGGATCATGCCTTGGCCTCTTCTTTTATAATGCAGTGTCAGCTTGGGCAATCACTTCCTATTGGATCTCCTCCATTTGTGTATCAGGGACCTCTGAAACATGGGAGGGCCATGCCTCATCTCCTAGTTGATTCTTCCTCAATGCATTGTACCAGTTCTTGATCTTGTCATCTTCCGGAACTATCATATGTACATATGGCCAAGTGTAATGTATCTCATCACAATGTTGTCTACAAACATTTCTGGAATCATATCTATGAAAAATCATTTCTCCAAAATGAAGGTGCCTAATTTCTTCAATCTCATCTTCAACCACTTTAATAATATTAATATCATATGATCTAATATGTAAAGAAAAAGAGGGATAAAGAGACTTCTTCTTCCTTTGGATTTTTGTAGACAAACCATTGTTCAACTGATAAGAAACCTCTTGCAAGACCACCTTTTTGGTCACATATCTTGGCATGAGATGAGGGGTAGCCTAGCACTCGAAAACTCTAATGTATGTGCCCTATGGGGAAGCGAACCAATCTACAATATCATAGAGTGCCTCCTTCACCTGATCTATCAGGTAGGGAGGTTATGCCTCAAAAATCATCTGATATAAAATTGCAAAGAAATGCTTAGTCCGTCTCATATATACTCCTCTAAACTGACTTTTGACAGCATCTTGCAATGAAAATAGACATGTAACTTCTCTTCAAGGATCCAATTCCATTTCATCCCAGTGAAAGAATAGAAAGCACAAATTCCATTCAAAAAATAAGAAAACATGTAGAATCCGAGTGACTATTTGGCTTGTAAAGTTGTTTTGGCCTACTATATATTGATCTGCAATTCGTGAGAGAGGATGTCCACCTAGTTAAAAATATTGCCTCTATAAACAACTAGGTAGAGTAAATAAATTCATCTTTCTTCAACATATTATGTGTTCTTCTGTCCATGCAATCTACAATACATCGACATAAGATACTAATAGACTTTTCTCAAGGATTTAGTTCTATAAACACACTTGGACTTTGGAGAAAATTTATAGGATCTTGCCACCATAACTTGAGAATCTCCCTAGTATTCAAGTTGGCCCAAGTTGCGTAGAACCATGTATTCAAATACTGCATGGGAGTTACAATTTTATAATAAGAATGTAAATCATGTGGATGAACCAAATTCTTGCTATCCATATGTAGCAAGATCCATTCAATAGATTTTGCACAGGGTATCACTAGAAATATGCATGTTAGTCTATGCATTATGGACTTCTTGATGTTTATGTATACTTCCCTATCCTCCAGATTCTTGGGGAAATCCTTTTGCATGAAAGAATCTTTTATATCCTTCCACTAGACTATGATAGATTTATCAATGAAACATTTTGTGTCTGATAAGATGGGAACAATTGGCTTGGAACATTCCACGTCCTCCTAAGTATTATTTTTTGAAGCTTATTTTGATGTATCCTATCAATTAGTGGTGTGAGGTGTTGTCTTTGTAGAAGAAGAAATACTAAGGTATTTTGTCCTTGTAACACTTGCAAGTGGAATATAACTTATGGTGAACAAAGATTAGTTCCTTAAAATGGTATTACATGAAAAACCATGGAAAAGACAATGATTGAGAAGGATTGGGCAAGCTGGGAGCACAAGCTAAGACATGATGGCTTCACTATCCACTAGAAGTGTACACTATGCTAAGGCAAGGAACATAGGGCACAAGTAGGGATCACAGTGGACAAAGATATAAAGACTGGAGCTTAGAACGGTGCCATGCACAATTGTGTGAGAGTGAGAGAGAGATATTCTTCCCGGGCACAGGTCACAATTGTAGTGAACAAGGGTGAGACACATTGCTGACTAAAAGTGCACAATGTGCTAGGGAGGCTTAGAAATGATGCAAGTCATAGTTGCACTAGGCAAAGATACCTCAATTTGGATTATAAGTGTGCTATGTGCTCTGGAAGCGAATCCTTTCTCAGTTGGGCACAGTTCAGATTTGTAGTGAGTGCCTATTGCCTGGAAGTGTGTTATGCTCAAAGAGAGAGAGAAAAATTCTAACTGATGATCAATAATGAGTCTATATCATTGTGAAAGCAAGAGAAATAAGCTACAAGTGTTTATAGATCATGTCGCAATCATGACTGGAAGTTGAAACATGATGGACTGTGAAGAGTTAATAGAAACACCACTTGTGATAGTAAGACGATACCTATAGGAGAAATAATGGATAAAAATGACACTTCATATGGAAAAAACAGATCAAAATGCCATGAAGGAAAAGAAGGTGCCACTAAAAAAGACAAAAGCAAACAAAAGCGACACATTGCAAAACTTAACAAGAATCAACACACTTGTGACCAAGAGTGAGAAAAATTCCTTGCGATCAAAGAATGCACTCAGGTCAAAGTGAAGAGTGTTTGTGAGAATGAACAATGAACTATGCTTCTTATAAAGGAAAAATTCATGCAAGTTAAGATTAGGGTTTCAATGCATGCTCACCACTTGTTTCTTAATCATTGATTTAGGTGAGTGAAGTGGGAAAGGATCCCTATTTTTTAGGAGTTCACTCTGCATGCAATCAAAGAAGTGTGCACCTACTGATGATAAGGAGTGTGTAGTTGCTAAGGACAAGGAGTGAAGACTTTTTGTTGATAGGGAGTGCATTCTCAATGTGGACAAGAAGTGCGCTCAACTATGAGAAAGAAGTGTGATCTGGCTCAAGAGGGCACAATTTTCTTTGACAGTGCATGTGTAACCACTAACTTTGGAAAGTGCACTCTCATTAAGGAAGAAAAGTGCACCTTTTTTCTTTTGTGTGGTGTGCATGTTAAGTGATGAATTTTGGCCAAGTCAAATAAAGCTTGTGATTTTTCTACCTTTGGAAAGGTGACACGACAACTTCCAAAGATAAGAAAGTGACACTACGAAACTTTGACTTAGAAGAGAAAGCAACACTTAGAGATATTGAAAGGATAGTCAACACTAAGAAAACATGAACAAATGAAAAGACGACACAAGATAGCTTAGAGTGATAACTCATGACAACACAAGTAGGCTCCAAAATTGAATGAGGAATTTTTTTTGGAGTGTCGTTGTCATAACAACAACACTTGTTCCTTCATTTCTTTAACAAAATCTAACCCAACTATCACTTTTTCCTCCAAACTTTCCCAACTCACTGGCATCCTACATGGCCTCACATATAAGGCTTGATAAGGAGGAATCTCGATTGAACTGTGGTAATTGTAATAATAGGAAAACTCTACCAATGGTAAGTACCTTTCCCATTAAGTATGGTTATCCATGAAGTGCATTCTAAGCATGTCTTCCATAACCCGATTTATTATTTTGGTATGGCCATATATTTTTGGATGATATGCAATGATCATGTTCAAGTTTTTATATTTATTTTTATAACATCGAATGTGCTCTAGCCTCAAGATTTTATAGATAGGCTAAGACACATGCATTCTCCAATACCCAGAAATCGTTTGGGAAAATTCCACCTAGAGGTGGTTTAATTAAAATAATTAATCATTTTTTAATGTATTCCTAAATCTAAAATTAGGAAATGTGATTAATTAAAGGGTATAAATTAAATCTGGTGCGAATCTTAGCCGTTGGTGCTCCAACGAGAGATTATAAGAAGGAGCTTGATGGGAACTTGGAGAACACACTAAGATAGTGAAATCTATAGATCAAATTTCTCAAGAGTAGAAATGTTGAGTTTCCAGAGAGAGATCAAGTGATCTTCTTGTAGTGAGGGGCAAGGATAGTAGACTAGAGGAGCATTTTCCAATTCTAGAGAGTGCAAGGCAGAGAAGGAAACGAGAGGTTCATAAAGGAAGCGCAGTGCCATGTAGAGGCAATGCAGACCTTTAGAGGGAGTTCATATTTTTGCTGGGAGCAGTTGAGATCTAGATCCAGAAGCCGGGGTGTGAGACCAGAGGGCTAGAGGGTCGAAGTTCTAGTCAGCAGAAGATCAATTGGAAGGGTGAATCAATTCCGAGAAGTTGTGACACAGATCTGCACTGACATGGAAACTGCACAGAGGCAGCGTGGGGTTAGCCTTTTAGAGCCTGGATCATATTCAGATTGCCAGTGACAGTGAGATAATATTTCTCATTACCTATTTGCCATTTCATTCTCTGTATAAGATTTCCAGTTTGGTCATCTAGAGCTCTGTACTAAAAAATTACTGAATAATATTAAAACCCTCAGTTGTTGCACCAGCTTTCCCAAGTTGGGTTTTTCCGAGGAAATTGGTCCAAAAATAATGGTGTATTTGAGTGTGTGTTTATTTATCCCCTATGCAATATTTTGTTTCCATAGTATTTTATGTTTTGAAGGCTGCAATAGATTTTATTTCGATGTTTACTGTGTAACAATGTAAATAACTTGATTAAGAAATTAACAAGAGAGAGAAATTTAATTAGTTGTTGCAGTAGAGAATCAGGTCATTGATTTCTCACATGGTATCAGAGCACAGATCGTAAGATGGAGAGCTCAATGCAGAAGGAAGGAGGAAATTCGAATTTTTGCGTAGGCACCAATTTATAGCCCCAGAGGTAGCATAGTCCTTCGGCCAAAAGGGTCGATTTTTGAGGAAAGGTTTATTTCTCTAAGTGATTCGACAAAGAAATTAGATTTTCTAGATCGAAGCTTACCAGAGGCAAAAGGGAGCAACAATATTTTTCCTTGTAGATTAGGTCTTTAGCTAGGACATAGATTTTGTAGCAGTGAAAATAACGCCAGGAGGAAGGAAGAGCACACATTGAGGGAATTCTTTCCTCAGGGGACTTCTATCCAAAAACTTCAAATTTTCCTAATAGAGCAGCAATAGTTGCGTGCAATATTTTTCACTCCAGAATGGAGTGTGAATAACTGGGCAACAACTGAGTAGATGTAGGAATTTACAGGGTAAGTTCCTCAGACAGAACACCAAAAGGACACCACTCACAAACAGATCACAGATCAATACACCAGTATTTTGACGTGGTTAAAACCCTCAGAGAGGGAAACAGTCCACGACCTGCGCCAACGTGGCTACTACAGGCAATTTATTAATAAAAGAATGAAAATTTACATAAGCTTCTCTCATGCACGGTTAACCTACAAATGACCCTCCATGCGCTTTAAATGGAATTCATGGACCAATCGGGTGTCAAGCCACGGATCAAGTGTCGGTAATACCGAGGAGAGAATGAACCGTCGGATCACTACATATCGTGACCGTCGGATTGTAAGTTACAAAATGTACAACGGTAAAGAAACAGACTTTACCTAACTCTATACCTAACTCTATACTAGACCAAGTTGAACTTAACTATTTCCTATGTGTCGGAATATCCTAACATCCCCCCTTAAGAACAACTTGGGATAGGATTGAAGGATTTACAAATATGACACAATAGGAGAAGGAAGGAGGCACTAGAGCCTATCCCCCCTTAGTGACAACTTCCTGAACTCCAAGCATATATCGAAGTTTAGTGAACTTCGCCTCTGTGAGAGCCTTTGTGAAGATGTCTGCAACCTGATCATCTGTTGAACAATATTGCACTGTCAAGAACATGGTCATGAATGAGCTTTCTGATGAAGTGCATGTGTAGTTCAATGTGTTTGCTGCGCTGATGCTGAACTGGATCTTTGCAAAGCTGAATGGCACTTTGATTATCACACCAAAGTGTAGTCGGATGCTGCTGCTGAAAGCCCAATTCTGATAGGATCTGACGAAGCCACAAGGCTTCCTTACTAGCTTCCACGGCACCACGATACTCTGCTTCTACTGACGAAAGAGAAATGGCAGCTGTTTCTTACAAGCCCATGTAATAGGTCCTGAACCAAGAGTGAAGACATAACCGGCAGTAGACTTCCGATCATCAGGGTCACCAGCCCAATCAGAATCAGTGAAACCAAACTAATAGAGGAGCTGCTTTGGCACTGTAATGAATCCCAAACTGTACTGTACCTCGAACATAACGAAGTGTTCTTTTAGCTTCTTTCCAATGACTTTCACGGGGGTTTTGCATAAAACGAGCAACAAGGCCAACAGCAAAGGAAAGGTCAGGACGAGTATGGGTTAAATACAAGAGTTTTCCTACAAGTTGACGGTATAAGGTAGCATCAACTTCAGGAGAAGTACAAGAGACTGAAAGTTTGACTCCAGACTGAAAGGGAGAAGGAGCTGGCTTACAATCTTCCATGTGAAAATGACGAAGAATATCACAAGCATACTTGGACTGGGAAAGGGAAATACCCTCCTTGGATTGCAAGACTTGAAGACCGAGAAAATAGTGTAAGTGTCCTAAGTCTGTCATTTCAAATTTCTTTTTAAGGCTGGACTTCACATGGTTTATAAGGTTGGGATCACTACCAGTAAGAATAAGATCATCAACATAAAGAACAAGGATGATAAGAGAGTTGCCCACTTTCTTGGTGTAGACAGTATTGCCAGAATAACACCTAGAAAAGCCAGATTCTAAAAGAAAGCTATCCATTTTCGCATACCAAGCCCGAGGAGCTTGCTTGAGACCATAAAGAGATTTCTTAAGTCGACATACAAGGCTGGAGTCTGTTTGGATGAAGCCAATGGGTTGTTCCATATAGATTTCTTCATGCAAGTCCCAATGCAAGAAGGCAGATTTAACATCCATCTGATGGACTTCCCATTTTAAAGAGGCAGCAAGGGAAAGAACAAGGCGGATAGAGTTCATTTTAGCAACACGGGAGAAGGTTTCAGTGTAGTCAATGCCTTCAACCTGTGAAAAGCCCTTAGCAACAAGACGAGCTTTATGTTTATCAACTTTCCAATCTGGTCCATACTTGGTTCTGTAAACCCATTTACATCTAACAAGTTTGCGGCCCTTTGGTAGAGGAACAAGATCCCATGTATCATTTGCCAACAATGAATGATATTCTTCATTCATAGCTACTTCCCAATGTGGATGGCCTGAAGCTTCTGCAAAAGTGTCAGGATCATGATTTACTGGAGCTTGAGCCAGTAAAGAAGAGGCTCTTTCAAACTGAGAACGTGTACGTCGCTGATCTGTAGGATCACCGGCAAGATCACCTGCTGCATCCCGAGTAGCACGGACCCATCTTGGAAGTTGAGGTATCCTGAGAAGGTGGGGGAGGATTGTCATCCTCACTTTCATCATCTGAAGAAGAAATGTTTTCAAAAGTAGAAGAGATAGGAAGAGGTGGCACATCCGCCGGACTAGGATCGCAGGCCGATTTATTTTCATCAAATTTTACATCTCTTCTAATGATAACATTTTTGGACTTAAATGGAATAAGTCTATAACCTTTTACATCTTCAGAATATCCAACAAAAGTACATTTCTCACTCTTAGGTTCTAAAGTTTTATGTTTTTCATCTGGAATATGGGCCCATGCTTCACTTCCAAAAATACGAAATTGACTTACATCTGGTTTAATGGAACTCCAAGCTTCTTCTGGAGTGATATTCTTTAGAACCTTAGTAGGAGTGCGATTTATTATATAATTTGCACAATTAATTGCTTCGGCCCAAAAACTAAGATTGAGTCCTTTAGATTGCAGCATACAATTAGCCATTTCCTTTAAGGTACGATTTTTCCTTTCAGCTACACCATTTTGTTTTGGAGTGTATGGGACAGTATGTTGCATTTGAATTCCATTTTCAGTGCAAAAGTTGATGAATGTGTTTTTAACATATTCTCCACCATTATCAGTTCTTAGCTTAAGAATTTGATGTCCATATTGTTTTTCAA